>LPNX010953728.1:452691-564564 GCA_001517045.1 Pseudotsuga menziesii
GAATTGATTTCTGAATGTTTTGAGGAAACAAAAATAATTGGAAAAGATGCAAAATGTGTGCTAAGCATCCTACAATTGATAAAATAACGAATATTTTCCAAATACAATTGTATACTATGTAAACAAATACTTTGTAAATGAACGAATGAACCAAACTATATGTTAAAAAACTCAATAAACCAAACTATATGTTAACATATAGTTGGTGTATAATGAACCAAACTTTTAAAAATAACATCCAACACCAAGTTTAAAGTTAAAATCATTATATTATAGAGTTAAAATCATTATAAAACTCTCGCACTAAAGTTTCACGAAATTAAACTTAAATTTATGTCTTTATACTTAAACTTCTATGCAAATTTGACCATTATTCCTTTAAGTTAATTATTTATTTGGTGTCACTTGAAGACCCAATAATTTTGATAGCTTAAGTCGATTACTTTGGCTCTCGTGTCACGTGTCACGTCACGACCCAGCAAAATTTCGGGTCGACAGGTGTACACTACTTTTATTCTTTCTATAATGTAATGTCAAAAAGTCATACGCATCACACTACAATCTTATGTTAAAACTTGTACAGGTCACACCAGTTACTAATTGCTATGAATTTTTCCCGAGCCACCAACGTGGGAGGGGAGAAATAGATATCAAACCTCTTCAAGTACATAGACCAATCATCATGAAGCTAAATAGTCTTTAAAATTTTATATTTAATAAAAAAATTCACAACTTTTACAAAACTTTGTCAAAATATTAAAATTTTAACTTTTGTACAGTAGAATTAATACAATCTACCCATCTATATATATCACCCCTTGCTGTGACATAAAAATAGCTTATTATTTTGACCTATAAATATTTATCAACCACAAATTAAATATATTTATAAATATAATAAATACAAAAATTTCAGCTTTTTTCCCTTGGGAAAAAAATATTAAATAAAAAATTTATTTAAAGCTAAAATCAAAATCGATTTCTTTTACCAACCCAACAAATTACACAAAAGCATGCAATGATAAAGTCTGACATTATCATTATCATTGATTATCATTTATTTATCTGACATGTATTTATTTCATTCACGTTGATGAATGAAGTCTCACTTTATTTGTTTGGTTCTCTCTCGAGTTTGAGACCATCGTTGGGATAAAGTGTTGATTATTTAAACTGATTATTTGATACATACCAAATATAAGGTTTTCGAGGTTTTTGTTAATGATAAATTTTGTTACCAATGAGAAGACACTAGTGTTTTTTTTTTTTTTTCAGGAGGAAAAAATCAGTCCTTGATATTCTTTATTAGAATCAAAGGGCCTTTTAACAGTCACCCAAAAACCCAAAAAAGGGGGGATACATCAACAATTATACATCATAATAGTGAGAATCATATCGAATTGCAACCGGAGGGAAAGGAGAGCAATGACAAGTGTACCCATCAGTAATCTGCCTCATCATAAAGATGATCAACCATCATCATTCCCATCTATCAGGAAACATGAGACCTGTGCTGCTGACCAAAGCAGCACTCAGACAAACATACAGTGTATATCTAATAAGAATGGGAAATTTCCATTATACACTCAGAAAAGCTGATATGAGTCACTATAGACCAACTGGTCATCCAAAATATCGTAGAAATACCCAGATCCAGGGGAGTACTTGAGTGCTTGTTTGGACAGACGGTCTGCAATCCCATTGAATTCCCGATAAATGTGAATGATGGAGAGATCATTGAAGCTTTTAAGAAACTTATGGGATTCCCTACACCAGTGAAAGAGCTCTGGTGGGGAGAGTGCAGAAATACCATTTGCCCAATTTATAATAACCTGTGAGTCACCGAAGATGCGGGTCAAAGGTATACCCATCATTTGGGATGAGTGCAGAACTGCCCAGAGACCAAGCAGTTCTGCTTTGGTATTGGTCCCCTGTCCAACCCCCAGCGCAAATTCCAGGCGATGATTCTCATTGAGAAATATACAATATCCAATGCCAGCTGTAGAAGAGTTTGCTGCACCATCAAAAAAACCACATGGAAAGATCATGTGTGGTCTGGGCCCCATCCTTCTGATCGATTTCTTTTTCCCACTTTTAGTAGCAGTTCGTGAGGGATAAAAATGAAGTGCATTAAGAATCTGATGCATAACTACCGAAATATTTACCCTAATACCATCAAATACAGCTCTGTTACGTGCTTTCCAGACAACCCAAATCGCCAGGTGTGTGAAATGAAACAGAGCCGAACATCAATGGTGGGTATTTGCCCAATCTTTAAAAAATGCCATGATAGAATCAGATACAGGGGGAATACATAGCTGTAGCTGGTCACATACAGCCCCCAGAATACCTCTCCAAATCGGACAGCAGACAAAAATATGATGTACAGACTCATCATTAGCATAACACATGGAGCAAATGCTAGGACCAATTTTACCTTTCTTTCGTAGATTATCCCATGTAGGAATTTTATTATGTAAAACCAGCCATGAGAAACAACCAATATTCCTTGGGAGCTGGTGCATCCAAAGGGTATCATACAAACTGTTGCCCCGGTCAGACTGATTAGTCTTAACAATATATTCATACACTTTATCAGCAGTGACTAGACCATTGTTCTTATTATAATTCTAGATCAGAGAATCCGGAGCATTTGAAAGTCGAATACCGTTCAGATCCAGGCATCTGATATATGCATTCCAAATATTTTTCCAATCGCCATCAAGATATAATTCATCAGCAGTATACCAGTAATGATGTGCATCAGGTAATATATTATGTGGCAGTGCGAGAGTTGTAATGCCCAGATCCTCCAAATAAGATCGGAGATCTTTAGGAAAGTAAAAAGACGTGGAGTTGCCAATCATAGGATCTGTACCAATCAAAATGTCGTTGCCATTTCCCACCAGCCAGGTAAGGTGCGGACCCATCCAAGGAAGGGTTTGTATAAACCCCCTCCAAATAACAGAAACTCCCCTCGTACAGAAGTTTTTTTCCCGGAGCCATGTGGTAACAGAAACCTGTCTCAAATATTTTGATATAAGAACCCGATGCCAAAGACTGTCACTAAATAGGACTCTCCAAAAAGTCTTGAGTCTGAGAGAAATATTGAACCAGTGTAAATTTTTTATTCCCCAACCCTTATATTTCTTTGGCAGTGATAAGTCCGACCAGCAAGCAAGATGGTATTTACGAGTACGCCCATGCGATCCCCACAGGAAAGCAAATGTGATACTGCGCAACTTCTTCAAGATAGAGACCAGCAATGGGGCTAAACCCATCCAATATACAGGGATGCTGGAGAGAACAGCTTGTACCAAGACCAATCTGCCTCCCAAGGACAGGAGTTTATGCGTCTATAAACATATTTTCTTTTCAAATTTTTGTATAAGCCAAAACCAATCCTTTGTCCTGTATCCCAGGGGTTTAATGTAAAACCCAAGATATTTGAAACCCATGGTGATGGGAGAAAGTTTATAAGGAACCACACTGGAGAGATTGTGTAGCTCAGGAGCAGGAATACAGTTATGTAGTAGAACAGATTTATCCAGGCTAATCGACATACCAGAGGCTTTACAGAATGTTTCCAGGATAACTTCAAAAGCTTTCCATTCTTGAAGTGAACCGGTACCCAAAAGGATGACATCGTCAACGAAAAGAAGATGGGTCAAGGCAAGGGAAGAGGTGATTTTGACACCACGAATAAGACCCCGACTACGTGCATCAGATATTAACAGACTGAGACCCTCAATGACAAGGATGAAAAGTAATGGCGATAGGGGGCATCCCTGACGAATACCATGCGAGGAAAAAAATTGGTGGGTGTACCATTGATAAGAACATCAAAGGTAGCAGATGAGATGCAGCCCATAATCCAGTTGATAGTTTGAAGAGGTGCCCCAATCTAAATCAGGATAAGGCGGATAAAGGTCCAATTGACCCTGTCAAATGCCTTAATGAGATCCAGATTTATAATAAATGCACAAAGATTCTTGGTTTTGATGGAGTGAAGTGATTCCTGAACAATGCCTATGGGGTCAACGATCTGGCGATTTTTGAGAAACCCATATTGTTCCTGCGAAATACCCGAGTCCAGGAAGGGCTTGATTCTGACAACAATGACTTTGGATATAAGTTTGTACAGCAGATTGCAAAGAGAAATGGGTCTATAATCGGCAAAGGTCAGCGGCTTGTCCTTTTTGGGAATAAGAGTGATAAAGGTGGAGTTCAGGGAGCTTGGAATGATACCCGAGACCCTGGTCAGATCAACAGCAGATAAAAGTTCCGGTCCCAGAAGATCAAAGAAATGCAGGTAAAACTCAACAGGCCATCCATCCGGACCTGGACTCCTATCTTTTTTAAATGATTTAAGAGCAGATTCAATTTCTTCGAGCATAACTCCAGAGGTAAGGTCATCAGCCCTTTCCACAGGAATCATCCTAGGATAGAGAAGGATGACTTTTAGTTGGTGGAGAAGACTAGTACCCCCATCATCATTGAAGATATTAGCAAAATGAGCTTCCCCCAGAGCTTTGAGTGATGATTCATCCTCATAGGATATACCAGACTCATCATGAAGGGACCAAATAGTATTCTGGTTGCGGCGACCAGATGCAATCATATGAAAGTATTTTGTGTTAGAGTCACCTTCCAGATTCCATTTAGTTCTGCTCTTAAGTTGCCAGGTGAGAAGGGTGTGATCCAGAATCAACTTTCTCTTGGTTCTAAGAAGGGTAAGTTGTTCCAGATCACAAGAAGATAATATACCACTAAAAGAAATGGCTAGGAGAGATGAGATGGAATTTTCAATAATGTTCAAGTCCTCATCCAAAATGGACTGCTTGTTCTTGGTCCAATGTTTGGCTTCAGTTTTGAGAGAGCGCAACTTGTGAAGGAGAGAGTCCAGAGCAGAAGCAGAGACAGATTGAGCAGGTTGTTGCCAAAATGAAGTAACCCAAGTCACAAAATGTTGATCATTAAGCCAAGATCTGTTAAACTTGAAAGGATAAATGAAGGAGGATCTATGTTTGTCCCATTCCAAAATGATAGGATAGTGGTCAGAAATGTCAGTGCAGTGGGTCCAGACTCTATGGGTCCCAAGTCTGGGGATAAGAGTACCCGAAATCAAAAAGCGGTCCAGTCTTTTACTAATGCCAGCAGTGCCTGCACGACCATTACGCCACGTAGGACCAGCAACAGTAGGGGCCAGATCCCGTAAATCAAGGGCATCAAATAGGGATGAGAAATACCCAGAAAGGGGATCCGGTGAGGGGTTGTGTCCCCAGACCTCAGTAGAGTGAAGTATCAGGTTAAGATCACCCCCTAGAACCAAGTTGGGAAGATTGAGAAAGCCACTGGAGAAGGCCTTATCCCAGAAAGATTCCCGGTTTTTATATGGACCATATACATTGAGGATAGTGAGAGGGTAAGTGAGACCTCTAAAAGAATCCTGCAGGAGGATACCCACACAGGTATGAAAGGCATGACATATGACTTTAAGAGGGTCCCATGCAGTGAGGAGACCACCCGAGAGACCAAGGGCATCAGTAGCACAAAACTCCCATTTTGGGTAGATCTTAGAGAAAGCAAAAAGTGCAGGAAAGGTGCTGCACATGGTTTCTTGTAAAAGGATCATATCCGGTCTAAGTGAGTGAAAGAGAGAGCGGAGGCGATGAATTTTAGCCTTGCCCCCAAGGCCTCTAACGTTAAGGGAAATAATTTTCATGGAATGTCGCAATGGGGTGACATAGCTCTAAGACCCCGGGAAGGTAAGGCAGCATCAACAACATCTAAACGAGCAGAAAGTGGGATATAAGGGGGAGAACTAGGAGAGAGGTTCTTCTTCCCTTTCTTTTTCTTTCGGATAGTGACATTAGAGAACCTGATGGAGTTGAGTGGTAGAGTAGATGGAGAGGAAGGTGTAGAAGCAGAAAAAATGGGAAGGGTGTGTTTGAGTGAAGGATCAGAGAAGGAGGGTGAGTTTGTAGGACTGGAGGGAGGGGGGGGAAGATAAGGAGCAAGGGACCTAGTTCCCAGGGGTGGGAAGTCAGTAAAAGAGGAGAGTGGGGGAATAGGAGCACCAGGTGCAAGTGTGGTCTGGGATAGGGGGGATGAGACAGGCATGATAGGCATAACGGGGTCAGAAACAGTGACCAGGGGAGGAGAGCCCTGGGAGGATAAAACCATCTGCCCCGAATCAGTTATCGGGAGAGTGTGAGGAGTATCGTGTGCTAAGGTTGGCGAACAAGAGACATTAATCGGGGCATCATTGATGGGGGATAAAAGCAAAGATGCAGAATACTCCCAGAAAGTGTTTTCCCCCAGGGGAGTGGTTAGGGTCTCTTTCTCAGTAAAAGGTGGCCGAGACGAGTCAGATAGAGTGTCCTTCGAATGTGATAAAATGAGACCATCAACATCTTGAAGAAATGATTCAGAAACCATAACAGTAGGAAAGGAAGACTTAACAGGTGTACCTGAAGGAGACCGAGGCGAGCAATGATTGTTGAAATCAACTGACTGAAGGATATCAGAACCGGAGTCGTCCTGATAAGATCGGAGGTGAGTGCAATGACGCCTAAGATGTCTAGTATCGTGACATAAATAACATCTAAAGGGGACTCTGAGATAGTCCAGCTTTTGTACTAATAGTCGTTCCCCACAGAGGACTTCGACATCAGCTGGTAAACCCGATGATATATCCAGTTCCACTAGTACTTTCGCCACCCTTTTATCAAAAACCAAGTGAAAATCATTCTCCACCGCCACATATCGGCCAATGGTATTAGCTATGCCTTCCAAAACATTCTTATTCCATAAGGGAAATGGCAAGTGTGGTAATAGCACCCACAAGTGATGCTTAACAATCCTCTCAGTTAAAGGATCGAAATGGGGGTGCCATCGGTCCAACACCAGGGAACCGGTCCCCATACGCCACATGCCTTCCAGAATCTTTGTGCATTGGGCTTCTTCAAGGAAGACGAAAACGATCCAGCCCCTGGACAATAAATTGATCGTGGGTACGTAGTCAATCAATGGCTTCCAGTTGGTGGTCGCCCAGTCAATCCACTCATATTTGCTCATGTGTGCATATTCCAAGCGCCCAATAAGTGCACGAGAACAAAGAGCAGATACCCTATCCATGTATATGTCGTGGCCGAGAACAAACCTGTAACGCCCCTACAGGGCTTTGATGCACTTGGCGTTTCTTTTTCGGCGCCATCGAGGAACATTGCTCTGACCCTGCATAATACCTGTACAGGATACACAAAGGTGGTGGCAGAGAGACCACAATATGCCCCCATCGCAAAAACCGAGTGGGCACCACCACCACGCGGAGTCCGAAGTCCCAGCTGAGTGACCACGATATGACCCCACCACAAATAATACCGAGTGGACACCACCACCACTCAGTGCCCAAAGGACCGGTCACCGAGGGGCAGAATCACAGAGAAGGGAGAGGCCAAGAGTCAAAAAAATACGATAGCAGGAGCACCCAGTGGGCTTGTGGGATACCAATTCGAAACCCCAGTCCCCAGAAGAGTAGACAAAAGTCAAACCCACTATGGGGTATGATATCAGAAATCAAAATCAAACCCCAGAGACAGAAAGGCCAGACCAAATCACTATGTATTCGCCAGACAATGATAAAGAAACCATGAAAATAGAGAACGTGAGTGCCCCAGTGATGGCGACAGATACCAAGAAGAAGAAGTAAAACCCGGTAAGAGACCCATGATGCAGGTAAAAGGAATGAGGTCACCGGATAGAAGAAAGTGCTGGTGAAAACACAGGGCACGTGAAACCCCACACTCCTGAAAACAAGGGTATCAAAGTCAACCAGGCCCGACAAGGGTACCAACAGGGAAAATCAAATAAGACAAAATAAAAAAACCGCAAGGTGTCTGGACCCGGCCAATAAAACTAAGCGCGGACAGTTGAAGCGATTGTCTTCCCACTTTTTTTACCCTTGGTTGGTACTAGTCCCCCAACTAAGGGGAGGGACTCCAAGAGACTGTCCACACCCAAACCACCCTGTAGACCAGAAAGGTACCCAATACAATAAACCCTAGACAAGTAACCAGAAAGAGCGGGTAAAAAAAACACCGAAGGAGAGGGCGCACACCGAAGATAAGTCAGGGTCTTCCCTAGAAGTGGTACAGAGGATGCCATAGGCGAAAAATCAATACAATGCCAGAGAAAACCAGGTAGGGTTTGAGAGGTGCCGGGGATTTCTCCATCGCTCTCCCTCACTAGTGTTATTATCCTCATTAGTACTTGTAAAACGATTACTAGATTAAGATGAGTCTTGTGTCCCAAAAAAATATTTAAAAAACATATATAAATTAAATATATAACAATTTATATATAATCTTATATTCTTAAATAAAGACGGTGATGATTATTACAAAATGGGGCGATCTTATATTTTATATTTTATGAGGTCTACTAGTTTTCCAAGTCACTTTGGGGAGGCTTTCATAAAAATATATGACAATATAACTATGGAAATTAAAAGAATTTGCAATATTATTATAGTCTTGAAACAATATAACTATGGAAAATTAAAAAAATTTGCAATATTATTATAGTCTTGAAACGATAAAGAAATGAATGCCAATTATCTAGAATATTTATTATAAATAATTTTAATATATAAATAATTTTAATATAATATAAGTTATCATTTTAAAAATGAACGTTGAAGAAATATGTTATTATTTTGATGATATATGAAAATGGTTTTTTATTTTTATTATTTAATATATAAAATAAGTTATCATTTTAAAATTAAATGTTGAAGAAATATGTTATTATTTTTATGATATATAAAAGTCAAAATAGAAACCATGGTTTTTTTTAATGTAAAAATAATAATCATTTAAAAAATATTAAATCAAGCTAACTAAGAAATGCATTAACCCAAAAGACAAAATGGCGGCGCATCCTCTTCCTCCTAAGACTATTGCTGCCCGTTCTGCTGGTTTTAATGCCGTTGGAATGAAGCCAGTTCAAATGCTGCCCGTTCTGCTGGTTTTAATGCCATTGGGAATGAAGCCGGTTCGAATGCTGATGGAAATGATGATGCTGCAGGATTAATTGCAAAGTAATGACAGGGAAATATTCGCACAAGTCTTATGACGTCCGCTCCGCCACCTACCTCTGAGACCAAATTTCGGAACTTACATCAGCACAAATTAGTCCAATCAAAATTCAAATAAATCTTTTTTTAAATATATTAAATATTAAAATTTTATAACATTACAGAACTTTCGAAATTTTTTGAATTTTTTTTTCAAAGTATGGTTAAAATAATAGAACTAACCCATACATATATGTCACCATGCGATGACATAATAATAAAAAAATAAAAATAAACATATATATTATATATTATGAATTATAACATTACAAAATTAAAAATAACAACAATGAATTTTAATAATAGTAAAATTAAAAAATAAACAACCACTATTTATAATATATATATATTGTATATAATAATAAACAACAACGAATTATAATATATATATGAACTGTAACATTTTTTTATAAATAAACGACTATTAACTTTAAAGATCAAACAACAGGCAGACCACTAGGTGTGACTCATCGCTCACGGAGATGATTAGATGAGGCTCGACGGTCACCACGAATGCCTCCAAATCCATTCAATCTCTCAATAGTCGACCAAACAATTCTGGCTAGCACGCAGCTGCTACATCTTTGGTTCAGTATCGCGACTTACAGGGTGCTTGCAGGCTGCAGCTTGAGCGTCGGAGCGTGTATTCTCTATCACCAAAGCGCGTTTTGTGGAAGACGTTCAACATTATCCGCCAAGGGCGTGAAACAACCTCTCTAGAAACGATTAAACCCATGCCAAACTATGCCGGAACCATTCACGTTAGGGTTTTTTTAAGAGGTTCAGCAAACCTGATGGCCGAACCAGTTTGCCTTCAGGTTCGACATGAGGTTCGACCATCAGGTTCGCCGAACCTAAACGAATTTTTCAATTTTTTTAGGTTCGTCGAATTCCGAACCTGGAGATTCAGATTTGGCGAACTCTGTGACATAGGTCTTGATACCATCAATCAAACTGTCATTTGTGTCCTTAATGGAAGTTCTGCCAAGGGATTCCATGAGAATGGTGAAAGGAATAGGGAGAGAGGACAACCTTTCTTGAGGCCCCCTAAAGGCCTTGAATAACTCATAGTGACCCCCATTGTGTAGCCATATTTATTGAAGTTTCTTTTTTGTTATGAGAAGGGTTTTTTTATCAAACATAATTGATGCATATTGTGGTTTTTTGTTTCTTTGAATAATGGGATTTCTTATTTCATTGAACTAAATCAACATATACTCACCTATATCACGTGCACTTGATGTGATGGGGGTTAACTCGAATCCCATGCAACAAATAGAAGCATACCCACAAAAACTGACCTTAACTCAACTTCATAGCAGTTGGTGGATTCTGCAAGTTTTCGTAGGTGGGAAAGATAACGCTAGGTTGGAGAGTACAATGAAATATATTGGCATCAAGACAACTTCCCATCCTCCCATGGCCAACAATGATATAAAGAACATGTAGATTATAAAGGAACATAGGAGAGGAATTATGTTTGGAACTGGACTAAGCGATTTAAATCCAATGCATTTTTACAGCTCGCAGGTCTTGGAAACAATTTTGGTTCGCCTGTGTTTTCTTACTCTAAACAGACAAAACTCTAAGAGCACTATCAGTTTAACATTCTTTTGGCTTTGGGATGCTAGACAAGACCGAGGACCTATGACTTAGTTAAAGGAAATACACACATGGAAAGACAAGAGGACTAATTGGCAAGGATTGTGTTTCGGTACTAACCTACTAAGTGGACCATAAAAGAAATTCGAGATCTCCCCAACAATAAAATATACTTAATATTTTCTTTGCTAGTTTCGGTGACCTCTATGATTCTTAAGAAAAGAGCAAAGGACACAAAGAATAGGAACAACCCTCAATAGGACAAGAACGGGAAGACACTACTTAAAGTGGAGGATAAGGAATCCTCAATGATCTTCAATGTGGAAGACCTTGTAAACTTAGTATTCCTTGCAAGCAATCCACAAAGAATATTCCTTGCACTTAACAAGAATCCATGGCCACTACCAAGTTGTTTCACCAATATCATGCAGATGTTGTTATAAAGGAGATTAACAATCTAGAGCAGAGAGTCGGTACCAAACATGGCTTACTTTTTCAGAACAAGTTCATAATGAGTCCCTACAATTGATTCCAAATACAAGTTTTTCCAGAAGTCCTGATACTAAAGTCTCCAAAATGCCTAAAATATATTGGTTAATCAAGTCCCTAATCACCCAAGCTATGGAAGAAAATGAATCCAAGAAACCATTCTCAGAAAGCTGGAAACCATGGAGGTGAAATATGATGCATGAATTATAGTGCTATGGCGCCTCAATGCTAGTGTCAGGAAAGAAAAGTTCAAGCCTCAAGTCAGAGCCACCTCAAGGAAGACAACTAAGGATAGACAACAAAACCACCAACATGAATAAATCGTATTAGACTCTGATTCATACATTGTAATGTAACCAATCCCTACAAATATCCAAGTGCTACTATGCTTTTTCTTTTGGTTTCAATAATATAATGCAAGTTCAGTTCCTTTTTTCTTGTCGACATGTTTTCACACCTACCTCGTCACCATAGACCCATAGGTCAAAGGAAAGAAATAAATGTCAATATTTTTAAAATCCATGTCATTCCAAGACACAATAGTTAGAGCGTCATGTTCAGAAGCTATGAAAGTTGAGAAATAATTTTCATTATATGTAGTAAATATCTATTGCATTTAATTTATTGTAGTATTAGTTAAGTCCCAATAGAGATAGATGTCAACGATAAAAAAAATTCTTCTCTATGTATTCTATTATTAGATCCATTCTAAACTAAGAAACATGTAACAAGTCCATAGTCTAATAGAGTAATATCAAGAAATTGAACAAATCTAAGGAAATAAAATCTACAATAAAAAGTAAGATGTAGTGCATGCGAATGAAGAATTTTTAAGCACAATGAAAGAGAAAGAGAAAGAGAAGCGATTGGTGATAATCAGGTCACGAGGGGGTTCGAGCTGTGAGGGAAGTTTCCCTTCGGATCTGGCATATGTACCACGATGGGACTTGACCCTCGAAGCTGGTTGGATGGGCGATGGGGAGTCATATGGAAAGGGTCATAGGGAACAGTGTGACAAAGGTTGGGTCATGTTGGAAGTCGACCAACAGATCTTACAGCTGTGTAGAGAGGGAGGTTGGGCCACAAGGGAGGTTAGGTAATTGGTCATGAGGTCTCACAAGGGATTTATACATAGAAGCAGATCATATTCTCTAGACATGTCTTAAGGGGATGCTTATCTTCCCATGGTCTTTCCCCCATCCAAACTGGCAGACGGGTCTATCTAAGAAAGACTTGCTAAGAGAGAGGTATCCCTTGGATTTAGTGCCCCTGGATGGTCAATATTTAAAGGTTTTTGGTGGTGTCGTTGTCTCTCTAGATCATAAATTCACCTTGGTTGATGTCGTCAGGAAGAATGAATAATGACCACCTCTTAATCATCCTAAATCGCTTAGATCCATTCCTCGAAATATCGATCTAGAGGAGGTAATTTTAGCAAGCGATTTTGATATGCAAGTAGTAGTGATCCGATCCTAAATATGGAGGTGGATGAGTGCTAGGAACTCAAATCCAATAAGCACAAAGGGATTTCATATCTTGCGTCTGTGGAGATATTTTTCAGCACTATGAGCCCGAATCTACAAGTTAAATCCTTTAAGGAGGTCGTGACCCATTCTCTTGAGAGAGGGGCACTTTCCTTCAAAATGATCAATGTAATGTCCTCTTCTGCTTAGGAATTTGTGGACCAACCCGCTAACCTATGTGATTCCTATAGGTTTGAGTGGGTACTGATAGTCAAGGAATCAGCCAAAGACTGATGCCATATATAGAAAATCTAGGGCATCAATATTATATCACCATTGGGTCAACGAGGGCCACTAGAGCCAAAGGCCACTTGCATGCATGACATTCGGGCATTATTTAATGATGCATGCACCCGATTAAGTCTCCATGCGCATGCATGCAAGTCAACTGCAAATTAGAAGATAAAGTGACCTAATTAGGTCAAAAGTTAGGGTTTGCGCATGCATGCAAGTCAACTGCAAATTAGAAGATAAAGTGACCTAATTAGGTCAAAAGTTAGGGTTTTCACAGTTGAAAGTTATAAAAGAAAGATAAAGTGAATGGAGAGGTGACTTATGTGATAATTGATTTGTGGAGTCGAATTGGAGAGCTTAGTGAGCTAAGTTGGGGTTGAGCGCATGCTTAGCTAACTGGTGTATTTTGGAAGCGAAATCTATCTGCCCTAGTTCATCATCAAGTTGGATCATCCAGGTTCAGCACTAGTTCATCATCAGGTTACATTCCGCAGTTATTCTGGGAAGTTGATAATTCATCCATCCAGAGGGTTTGACCGTCACACCGTGTCACCGTGATTAGAGACAAAGCAATTTGTTTTCCTACCTACAGGGTTCAGAACTCCCGCATGCTGCTTCCATCATCATCAGAGGGGTATTATAACCCTAGTGCACATCATCCGGGCTTCCAGCAGCAGCTTATTTATTATTCTGGAGCTTATACAGTTTGAGAGGAGGGCGCATTCACCTGTGGAGGACGATTTGGTGTATCTCCTTATTCCTCCGGAAGAATCCTTGCATGCTGGGACCAGTCTCTTCACCATCAGCTGATCTATATACTGGTATGTACATGCATTGATTTCTCCTATTTTATAGCATCTCAATATTTCTCTACGGCACATATTTCCATGCAACTGCATGCATGCAAAGTTCGGGGTTTGCTTTCCTATTTGATTAAGGAGTAAGTCTATTAGCCATCTATAGTATACACATAAACAGGGAAATATCAGTTTGGGATATTACAGTGGTATCAGAGCTATTTTCCTTGCCAGTTGTGGGCATGCAAAAATTATAAATGAATCCAGGAGACCCATACAACATTACTCACAGGAGACAGAGGTATAGAGACACAGAAGAGGAGTTAGAGGACATAGATTTGGGGAACATAGAGTATCAGTTTGAAAAAGGCAAAGAAACAATGGCCAATGATGATAAAATAGCTTTCAATAGTCTCATATCAGCCATAAAAGAACTCACCACCGGGCAAAAAGAAATGATGAGCACCTTCAGGAAAATGACTGAGAAGAATGGGCCCACCCCACACAGTCCCTTATTTCCCAACAGTGATAGGGTATCCACCAGTAGTAGTATGGATCACTTACATACCAAAATGTAGAGCCATCCCCATATATATAAGCCTTTTCGACCTACCATGCCTCAATTATTAGATAGTCCAGTTGCAGTGCCTCTAGCACAAGCAGAACCAGAAGAACCCATGAGTGCCTATCTAAGAGAATATAGGGCTTTAGGAGAGGACTTCCATTCAGCCATGACCTTCACTGACTTCTGCCACTATAAAAGTAAGAACAAACCCAAAGCTTACAATAGGCCATTCACCCAGAACTATGAGTTATAGCGCACCGTAGCGAATCTGGCTATCACTACCTTTGAGGGCACTCGGGGTGGCCTAGCTAGGAATTGGGTGCAGAAGTTGGATACATACTTCCAGCTCAACCCCATGATTGAGATAGATGCCATTAAATTGGCTAATTTGCATTTGGATGGAGAAGCACATGAGTGGTGGTACCATGGGTTAGTGACATTGGGTCACAACACCATCACCTCATACACAAATTTTACACAGAGGCTCATTGAGTAGTTTGATCGAAAGGATCCATAGGTACACTTTAGGGAGCTGGAACAGCTCAAGCAGACAGGGAGTGTAGATGCTTTATTTCTGAGTTTCAGAGGATAGCAGTCATGGTCACAGATATATCAGAGAGCAGGTTGGTTATGTTGTTCACTGAGGCTCTCACTGAACCCTTACGGGGATGGGTCAAGTATTATAGGCCCACCACCCTAGCAAATGCCATCATACGGACTAGAGACTTGCAGGATGCAATGCTCAAAAATAGGTTTCCTCCCAGGACCAATGTTCCTATTAAAGATAAAGAAAGGAAACCGTGGCCCAAGAAAGAATGGATGGACAATGATACCCAACAAGACCTTAGAAGAAAAAAGTTATGCTTCACTTGCCAGGAACCATGGATACCAGGTCACAGATGTTCAGGAAAAGGAAAGGCCTACTACATAGAGGCTTATTCTGATAGTGAGGAGGATGAGGATTACCAGGATCAGGAGTAGGGAGAGACAACAGAGACAGTTGTTGAGGGACAGGCCTCAGGAGGTACCATTTCTACCATGACAGGGGTTCCTAGATTCCACACTCTTCAAATTAGAGGTACCGTACAGGGCCACAGAGTGGGAGTACTGATAGATGGTGGGGCATCCCACAAATTTATTGATGATGCATGTGTTAAAAAGAGAGACATTTAGACTGAGAGCTTTGATGGGTTTTCGGTAGCAGCAGTAGGTCACACCATGGAGTGTAGTTAGAGGATTCCTAAATTAAAGGTAACGCTTGGGAATTATACAACGATAGAGACATTCTATGTGGTAGATGTACCTGACATGAATGTGGTACTAGGAGTTCAGTGGTTGTATTCCATAGGGAAGTATTCCACAAATTACCAGACCATGGAGATGGATTTTACAGGAGCAGAAGGACAGAAGGTGGTATTGAGAGGGATGAATACCTATCCTCCCACAATAGTGACATCACACAGGATGGAGGCGGTACTCCGACATGGAGATATTGAGTGTATGGTTACCTTCAGGAAACCACCAGATGAGGCCACACAACATCCAACATATATGGAGGCCTTACTACAAAAGCAAAAGGTAGTATTCGGAGACCTTCCAATGGGTTGACCTCCAGATAGGGGATTTGAGCACATTATTGAGTTAGAGGATGGGACCCAAGTAGTTATCACCACTCCTTACAGACATCCGAAGAGGTATAAAGATGAGATCGAGAGTACAATCAAGGAACTACTCAAGCTGGGATACATCAAACCTAGCTCCAGTCCCTTTGCATCTTCAGTAATGCTAGTGAAGAAAAAGGATGGAACCTTACGCATGTGCATTGATTACAGGGCACACAATAAGAAGACCATCAAGAACAGGTATCCCATCCCTAGGATTGATGAGTTAATGGATGAACTACAGGGGGCAAAGTACTTTTCCAAAATTGATCTCCACTCAGGGTACCATCAGATTCGGATCAGGGAACAGGATGTTCCAAAGACCGCTTTCTGTTGCCACTACGGACATTATGAGTTTCTAGTGATGCCATTTAGGCTCACTAATGCACCAACTACTTTCCAATCATGCATGAACCATATATTCAAGACACAGTTGCGTAAATATATTCTGGTATTCTTCAACGACATATCGATATACAATCGGACTTGGGAAGAACATTTGAGACATCTTGATGAAGTACTTGATATTCTACAGGAGTAGTCACTATATGCCAAAATGTCCAAGTGTGAGTTCGGCATGCAAGAGATGTTGTACTTAGGACATGTGATGGGGGCCAACGGGGTCCAGGTGCACTTAGAGAAGATTCAGGCAATTTTGGATTGGCCTACACCTAAAAATGTGACAGAACTGAAGGGATTTTTGGGCCTTTGCACCTACTACAGGAGGTATGTCAGCGGATTCTCACAGATGACCACACCCCTCACAGATCTTACCAAGAAGGGAGCATTTAGTTGTTCAGAGGTAGCACAACAAACATTCGAGAAAATGAAGGAGGTAATGAGTTCATGCCCAGTATTAGCTTTACCCAACTTTTCTCAATCCTTTGTGTTAGAATGTGATGCTTCAGGAGAGTGAATTGGGGCAGTTTTGATGCAGAACAACCACCCCATTGCATTTGAGAGCAGGAAGCACAAAGACTATGAGCACCATTATTCGATATATGACAAAGAGATGTTAGCTATCCTCCATGCGCTAACCAAGTTCAGGAAGTACTTAGTAGGTGCCAGTTCAAGGTTAAGATAGATCACAACAGCCTGAAATACTTCCTAGAGCAGAAAGAGCTAAACGAGACACAACAGAAATGGGTAAGTAGAATTTAGGCTTATGACTTCGAGATTGAGTACGTAAAGGGGAAGAGAAATGTAGTGGCCGATGCACTTTCTAGATGACCAGCTACTTTATCCATTTTGAGCATCTCATCAGATTGGAGGTCTCGTCTTTTGGTTGAGTACTCCAAAGATAAGTTTTCTTGCGAGCTATTGGATGGACAGATTCAGGATGATAGGTACAGGGTCATTGATGATATCATATACTACAAAAATAGAATCTTCTTGGTTCCAGAATCTCCCCTCAAGAAGAAAATCTTACAGGCATCACACGATTCACCATTAGTAGGGCATCAGGGGTTTCTCAAGACTTACAAACAAATTAGAGAAAGGTTCTCATGGAAGGGACTCAAGAAATACAACATGTGAGGGAGTACAGCTTGTGCCAACAAAACAAAATAGAGCACATCCACCTGGCTGGTTTACTACATCCCTTACCTATTCCCGAGCAGAAATGGGAGATCATTTCTATGGACTTCATTACTGGGGTGCCCAAGGTCCAAGGCAGAGACTGCTTATACATAGTAGTGGACAGATTGAATAAGTTTGCTCACTTCTTTGCCATATCATCAGATTATTCAGCAGCACAAGTAGCAGAACTATTTTTCAGAGAGGTATTTAGACTCCATAGGTTAACCCAAGATCATTTTCAGTGACAGGGACAGCAAATTCACAGGAGCCTTTTGGCAAGAGATTTTCCGGTTGGTGGGGACCGAGTTAGCCATGAGCACAAGTTATCGTCCGCAGAGTGATGGGCAGACAAAGATTGTTAATAAATGGATTGAGGGATACTTGAGAAATTACATATTAGGTCAGCAAAGGACATGGATCAAATGGTTACACTTGGGTGAACATTGTTACAACACCACCTACCATATGACCATTAGGATGACCCCTTTCTGAGCCCTGTATGGGTATGATGCATCCAATTTTGTAGACCAGATATTTGGCGATACCAGGGCCCCCAAGGCCAAGGAGTGGATTCAAGAGGGTCAAGATATCCTTAGGATACTCAGGGAGAACATACAGGCTGCTCAGAATCAACAGAAGATATATGCAGACAGGCACAAAGTTGAGAGCAGTTTTGAGGTGAGATACTTCATTTATTTATGCCTCCAACGTTACCGACAATCATCTCTTAAAAAGAAAGGACCAGAAAAACTCCAACCTCGTTTCTATGGTCCATACAAGATAATTCGGAAGGTCGGAGAGGTAGCATATGAGCTAGAACTACCCCCAGAGAGCAAGATTCACAACGTATTTCATGTCTCCAATCTCAAGAAGGTGGTTGGTCAACAGATTGTTACATCTTCCGAGATGCCTCCCCTTGATGACGAGGGGCAATTGGTTCTGATTCTGAAGCGCATCCTAGAGGTGCGAGAGCGGAAACCGAGGAAAAAAATCATCAAAGATTACCTGGTTCAGTGGAAAGATCTGCCTATAGAGGAGGCTACTTGGGAGGCAGAACAGGTATTAAAACACCCAGCTTTACAGTTGCTTGTGGACAATCAAATTCGAGCGGGGAGGACTGTAATGTCCTCTTCTACTTAGGAATTTGAGGACCAACCCGCTAACCTATGTGATTCCTATAGGTTCGAGCGGGTGCTTACAGTCAAGGAATCAACCAAAGACTGATGCCATATATAGAAGATCTAGGGCATCAATATTATATCACCATTGGGTCAAAGAGGGCCACTAAAGCCAAAGGCCACCTGCATGCATGACATCCAGGCATTATTTAATGATGCATGCACCCGATTAAGTCTCCATGCACATGCATGCAAGTCAACTGCAAATTAGAAGATAAAGTGACCTAATTAGGTCAAAAGTTAGGGTTTGCGCATGCATGCAATTCAACTGCAAATTAGAAGATAAAGTGACCTAATTAGGTCAAAAGTTAGGGTTTTCGCAGTTGAAAGTTATAAAAGAAAGATAAAGTGAATGGAGAGGTGACTTATGTGATAATTGATTTGTGGAGTCAAATTGGAGAGCTCGGCGAGCTAAGTTGGGGTTGAGCGCATGCTCAGCTAACTGGTGTATTCTGGTAGCGAAATCTATCCTCCCTAGTTCATCATCAGGTTGGATCATCCAGGTTCAGCACTAGTTCATCATCAGGTTACATTCAATAGTTATTCCAGGAAGTTGATTATTCATCCATCTAGAGGGTTTCACCATCACACCGTGTCACCGTGATTAGAGACAAATCAATTTGTTTTCCTACCTACAGGTTTCAGAACTTTTGCATGATGCTTCCATCATCATCAGAGGGGTATTATAACCCTAGTGCACATCATCAGGGCTTCCAGCAGCAGCTTATTTATTATTCTGGAACTTATACAGTTTGAGAGGAGGGCGCATTCACCTGTGGAGGATGATTTGGTGTATCTCCTTATTCCTCCGGCAGAATCCTTGCATGCTGGGACCAGTCTCTTCACCATCAGCTGATCTATATACTGGTATGTACATGCATTGATTTCTCCTATTTTATAGCATCTCAGTATTTTTCTAGGGCACATATTTGCATGCAACTGCATGCATGCAAAGTTTGAGGTTTGCTTTCCTATTTGATTAAGGAGTAAGTCTATTAGCCATCTACAGTATACACATAAACAGGAAAATATCAGTTTGGGATATTACAATCAATAAGTTCAACTCCCTAGTCAATCCCTTGTTCTTGAATGAATCTCTCTCTTTTTCTTGGAATGTATGAGGGATGATGATCCAAGGTACGAAGCAAGTTGTTTGAGTAGTTCTTCATAAAGTCAAATAGAGATAGTACGTTTGCAAGAGGTCAAATTAGTTGGATTTAAGATTCGCAGTCCCATGAATTATATTTGGAATGGCCCCTTCTGGTCCACTAATCATGATCACGGAAGAGGAGGGGTGGTGTTAGTGATCTCCTCCTTTCAGAGTTTTGATACAACCTCAAGACGTGACCCAAGTAATCAATGTGTGTGGATTACTCTCCTGGTTCAAGAGAGATTACTGGGATTTTTTTGTTTGTTTATGAACCAAACATTAGTTCCAAACGTACTCATTTCAAGGTGTGGATGGAGGTTTGTCTTCCATATGCTAATGGATTTTTGGTGATGACTTTAAAATGGTTGAATGAGATGTAGATAGGGAAGAGGGGTTTCTTCGATGCTCAGTGGTTAGGAGAAGCATTATTGGACTAAGTGTAAAGATTCTCTTCATCTTTTTTACTCTAACCAGGGGAAGACAGTTTTGGATTACTATGGATGGTTTTCTTGGACCAGTTTTAGACAGGAATTTTCTAGAGTTTAGGCTAGATTGGATGGTATTGTGGCCCCAGGGATTATATTTCCCTTTCTTGCACCATTTTCCCAATTGGTGTTTTTATTGCAGCTATTGGCTCAAATCACCCTCCCATTATGACCTCTATTTTAGTAGGGCATGTGGAAAACTTCGAACCCTCTACTTTGTTCAAGATGAACATCTCTCATTTGGAGTCTCTAGATTTCCATGCTCTATTTTATAGTATTTGTAATATTTTTCCTCAACCCTAGGCTGATAGTGGATGGATTTTATGGTGGGAAGAAACTATTCGTCATTTTGTGAACTTCATGAGGGGGTGGGTTTGTATGATTGCACAAAAACACAGGATCGTATTTTGTGCGACCCAAAGGTAGTTAGAGGAGGTCTGTATTCTTCTAGAGGAGGACATAATTCATAACAATGCACTTAAATAATGTGTACCTAGATGTGAGATGGTGGTGCATAAGGAGGAGTAGTATATTCCCAAAGGGGCCGAAGTCGTTCCATATTACATTGGATTCAAGAGGGGAATCAAGGGTCCAAGTTTTTCTTCGACTTCTCGAAGAAGAAAGTGGTGGTGAACAAGGTTGTGGGCCTACATTGCATGGATGGTATTCTTGAGGAGAACCCATATGAGATTGGAGATATGTTTAATGCTCATTTTCAAAATGTTTTCTCATCTTACCCTTTATTGAAATCAGTTTTTACTACTAGGGATTCCTATTGTAGAGTGGTTACCCATAAGTTCTCACTTAGCGATAAGGACAGGTTGGATGGAGCTTTCACTAAAGAGGAACTCTTTGATGCTCTCTTATCCATGCAAAATGGAGAGTCCATGAGCATCGATGGTTTACCTTGTGAGTTTTACAAGGCAACGTGGGATACAATAGGAGATGATTTTTGTAATCTTATATGGGAGGTTTTTTCTTTTGGGAAACTTTCAAAATAATTGACTCAAGCCCTTATAAATTTGATTCCAAAGAACATTGTGAGATATAATATTTGGGGGTGGCTTTCGATTACCCTTTTGAGTGTTGCCTACAAAATTATGGAAAAGGGTTTAGAATTAAGGGTTAAGGAGTTGGCCAAAAAAATTGCCCGTTGAGAAAAAGCATGCTTTGTGCAGCCTTGATTTATTTTGGATACAGTTTTTCCATATTGGGAGACAATGGATTATGCCAAGGAGACCAGTCAACAAGCCCTCTTTTTGGAAATTGATTTTGACAAAGAGTATGATCGTATTGATTGTAATTTTGTTACGTATATGTTAACATGCCTTAGTTTTGGATAGCAATGTGTTAATATGATTAGAACATTTTTTCTTGTGCCTCTACTTTTGTTCTGGTGAATAATGTTTTGTCTCCCTAAATTCATCTCCACATGTCAATCAGACAAGGATTCCCATTGCCTCCTTACATTTATGTACTATGAGTGGATGATCTAGGGTATCTGTTGGAAGTTGTGCATTATCAAGGTCAACTCCAAGGATTTCTCTACCCGAGGGGGAGGAGAGAGTTAGTAATCACTTTGTGGACAACTACCTTTTGTCGATTTCTACTGAACACGACTTGGTTGTAGATATCAAGGATTGTATTTCAATACTTTGTGAGGCTTCAAGTGTTATTATTAATGAAAACAAGACTAATTTCTAGCTCATTGGTGTGGAGGAGGTGCCTGAGTGGATTCCATATTCTTTGAAGTTAGTTTGACAAAGGGATCTTGCGAGATACCTTGGTATTCATTTTGGGGTGTACCTCTCCCCAATTGCAATTTGGGATTGGTGTCTAGATAGATTTCATCAAAAATTACATATTTGGAAGTACATGAATTTTCCCTTTGTTGACAAGCTAAATGTGGTGAGCAAGATTCTGCAGGCCTCCCACATTTATTATGAATCTTGTTTTCTCCCTAGCAAGGTACAATTTGGTCGGTTAGAACTAATTTTATGCTCTTACCAATGGGTGGAGCTCGTGGCCTTAAGATGGTCCCTTGGGATGTTTTCACTATGCCTAAGAATGAGGGAGGCATTGATTTGATTGATGTGGAGAATTAAAACAATATTTGGGATTCTAAATGGGTGAATAGATGTATAGAGGGATCCTTCCCATGGCAAGTTTTGATGTGGTATAGATTTCTCTTGGAACCCCATGTTGGAAAGATCAGAGGGAAATTTAGTTTTTGTGATATCATATGTGTCGCTCATAATTTTGAAATTGTAGGGTATTTCAACCTCTGAAGTATTTGGACTGCATGGAACAAGGTTGCATGTTTTCTTCATTGGATGGTGTCTAGAAATAGAGTGGGCTGGGATTAGAAAAAAGGCCTAATAGAAATGGAAGTAAGAAGGTACTTCCATCTCTTACTTGGCTCATTTTTTAGCAGAACATTAAAAAAAACATATTTTATTTTGGAGGGATCTATGGGACTTCATTGCTTATTCATGGAAAAATTGGTGAACCATGGATCATGAATTTCGGGCATCCTTTGCCATAGTATGATTCCTGTAAACTCTACTCCATCCTTAATGCCATGATTTCATGGAATGAGATTTATCCTATCCTTAATGTCCGATGGGTCTCTACGGATACTGAGAGCCAGTAGATTTGTTAGTTTCACGGTGTTTGATTTATTAAGATGTCCTATAAAATCCGGATCTCTACTTGGTTGGTGATATATCAAGATATCCCTTCTAAGGCCTAACTGGCCAAAAGTGGTCTTTTAGATGGCGTTTTCCCTCGTTTCTCAAGGTCCATATTAATGAAGAATATTTTATGGGAATGTTCTTTTTCTTGCTCTTGTTGGGTTTAGGTTCAAATCCAACTGACAAACATTCTACAGGGTTATCTACATTGCCGTGTAGTTATGTTAGATGACTCCAAATATGTGATTCGAGATTCATTGTCTAAAATTTGGCATTGTTTGAGAGTTATGACTTTATGTACTATTCATAAGTTATGTTGAAAGCATGCATTTGATAATGAGGCAAGTCCATTGGATATATTTTATCGATTATGTCATGACAAGGTTCATATGCAACTCCTAGCCAAAGGAGCTCTCTTGACTAAAGATGCAAAAAATTTAGATCCAAATTCCTACTCTGATGTCATAGTTGTTTTAGTGGCTCTCGGGAAGAGGGTATGAGGCTCTCTGTATACATTTTTTCTTGTTATTCATATCGTCATGTAGATATGTTATATATATATAAGAAACATCTTTTATAAAAAAAATTACATGTAGTAGCTTGTTAACAGCCACACCCTAACTTATATGTAAAATTCAAAGAAATTTGATCGTCTCGATTAAGGTGGTGTGATGTGCATTGAACAAGGCACTAAGTACATAAGAAATTATAGAGATGTGATTATAATGTGATCTACTTAATGGATGTTGAAGCATGCTACTATGATGGCATTCAAGATGTCAAGGACAATTTGGAACACATTAATATTAGGTTGATTTGTGTAAATCGAGTTGTTGGAAGGATTGGACATATTTGACTACAATTTATTCACTAATTAGTAATATATGTTCAAATGGAAGAAACAATTTTTTTTATCATGTAACAGTGCAAACATATGAGAAACAATGATTGGAACCAGAAATCAATTCTTGTGCCCCTCAATATTTGAACACTGACAAAGATAATAAAAAAAAAACAATTCGAAGCTTCTAATTGGCCAAATGTATTGTGATGATTCACTACAATGCAATCTTTCATTATTTCAATCACGATACAGTCAAATGTTTACATTTGTCGTGTAAATAAAGCAATGCCTCCTATGATAGAAGTAGCCTCTTCTGACCCTGAAATCACCAATATTCAACAATTCATTGTCATGTTTATCAACAAATTTGAAGGATTTAGGTTCCTGTAGTATTTACATCCTCAACAGTCAAATAAAACAAAGGAGTTTTAATATGCATCTCTATGATCTAATCAAATCAATATAAACTGAACTATGTAGGACTCTCTTGTGGCAATAAGTGATCCCACTGAGAATTTGATACATGAGCTTCTAATCCCCAAATTAAAACAAAAAAACTTACATATTTCAGCATAAGCATCAATGCTACCAACATTATTTCCCACTAAATGAATGGACTCTGCTCAAATGTAGTTAACTCCACACAACATTTAAGGGAACTTGAACCTTGATTATCATGGGTAGGATATGTTTTTGTTTAATACATTATACTATCCAATATTATATCTTTCTTAGATGATAATCCTAACATACATGATTTTGTTATGGGTAATTAAACCTGCAATAAATTAAATGCAAGATATACGTACTTGAGAAATGATTTTCATTTTATGTGGTTCAAAACTCATGTCAAGCATATGATCATCGCCATCCAACAAAATATATATCACTTTTTGCAAGCATTTATATTGTGGTTCCAAAATATGAATTAACTGACCCAAAGTTCCAAATGATTTAATTTCAACCCTGAAATCCAAATTAGGAGGAACACAATTAGGAATTCAAAATTACATTCAAATATTTGAGAAAATATACACAATGAAGGCACCATGAAATAGTAAAACATTACTCAAGCAAGATCTATAAAGCATATGTTTACAATGTTGTTACAAATTCAAAAAAAAATCCATAAAGATGTGGTAAATAATCTAAATTATGAAATATCTACTACTCATGGGTCTCTTTGGGAGCACCTCCATATATACACATAATCTTAATTCTCAAACTGCTCCAAACTTAGCTACCTCTTGTTGGATCTCAATAGCAATCTCACATGTATGTGCTAACACCAAGACAATAGACCCATCAACTAGGTCTGGTATAGGGAAAAAAAAGATAGAATTTAGTATGTATCCATATTGTACTAGATAGAAAAGCATTTCCCTCTGCCTCCAATTATAAAATATTATTCCATTGACCATTTTCAAATTTTGCTTAGGATTTGGAGGTGAAACTATTGTGTTCTTTTCTTTCTCCGAGGTTTTGTAGTTTTTCGGTGGAGTCTGAAGGAATTCACAGCAAAAGGGAATAGTTAACAATTATTATACAAAGTAAGGCATCTTGGATGTATCATATCTAAGAATAGGGAAAATAAATTGTTCTTCCAATTTTACAGAAATGACACTTTATTATTACCCATGACTTTAAATTCAAATAGACTAAGAGAAAATAATAGTAATAACATAAAAAACATTTGTAAAGCTTGGATCTTAGTATTCCTAGCCTACTTTCATAATAAAGGAATGAAAAATAAGATAAACTGGGACAATAAGATTTCATGTTTACAGAGATGTTATGACAAGATATTAGGTACAAGAAAATATAGGGAATACAGGCACATTAATTTTACTTTAGGCCAATGTCTGTAGATTATATTAGACACCAATTACACATGCAAACATCACCGGTTCTAGTTTGATTTGAAGATTATTTGTGGGATATATTGCCTATATGTCATAATAGCCCCATTATCTATCTACTCTCCACTATCATAATCTCGAAAGTAACCTAAGGCCTTCTCTATAATAAGTGATGCATACATGCCATATGTTGCAAGAGAAATAATGAGGCAATGTTGAGAACTCTTTGGAGTTTCCTGTATATACTCTATCATTCATGCTCTACTACCAAAAAACAAAACACCAAAGAATCCACCATAACTTGAAAGATATAACACCTTGTCTGGGACTCCATACTGCAACATAATTAAATATAGAATTTTAAAAATCAAATGTAAACATATAACTGCATTTCATGACAATTGAAATTCTTTATTTTGATAAATAACAAGGAAAATGAAAGTGGTAAAAAAATATCATGAACATTGAAGGCTATCAAGACAATATAAAATTATGCTTAATTGGAAATCACATGAATACGTCGTGCCTTTACAGAGTCTAACACTAGATCTGAATGGGTACATCGATTCTTTGTGTTTGAATTTAATTTATGCTCATACAATTTTCAAGGTGATAAATCTATCTACTAACACAATTTGTATGTCATGGACATGTCTTGTCTCACAAAACTCAAGTATAACATAAAGTCACTTTCAAGATACATCAAGTGAGACTAGATTCATTATCATCATCTAGAATTGAGGGAGATGTTGTGTGCCAATTGAAACTTGTGATAAAATATGTATTATAATTATATGAAAATATTTGGCATCCATTATAATTTATAATCAAATATCCTTCATTTATATTCATGTTCGGTATAAGAACTTGTTGATTTGTGAAATAAAGTTCAAAGATAAGTTGTAAATCAATCAAAGTGTGATTCACAGATTCCAGTAAGTTGTGAAAGAGAAGGCCTTAATCCATGTAGGTTTTTTATATGTAGAGAAGAACCATATATTAACATTAAATTATTAATAAACAGTGTTCATTGTTCACAAATGGAATTTCATTTCGGTCTACATTTGAGAGAAAATCATCTTCGACCAACTGGGACTTTTCTCATGATTTGGTTGGGTAGCATCTTATCTCAGCCATGGGATCCAAAACATTGGAAAAGAGGAATGAAATGAATATACCAAAATATGTTTTTTTATTATCTAAAACAAGTCATTTTACTTGTTTGATATAAATATCTTTCAGTCAGGGCCAACCCAAGAATGATCAGATAGGACCAATTCTGAGAAGGGATGACCAGAGCCAACCCAATGAGGAAGGTGAATGAACTAAAAAAAAATAATCACATTTACAAATTCTACGAATGTTGTTGATCAATAATAATGCTTCCCTCTTAAGAAACAATCTCAATACTAGTAGAATATGGTACTAATATTCATTGATACAACATTATTAGGAAAAACAATAATGTTCCTAGCTCTCTACCCTCTCTTGGATGATCCTTGACTTGTTACCTCATTCACAATCTGTTGTATTTGAAGGCCTCAACACATACAGCCAAGTCATCATAATATTAGAGCTTGGGATGAACATGTGAGCTATCACAATTTGAGTTCACTCTTGATGCCTTTGATTTTTTGATGAAGGGATTGAGAGATGGTATGTTTCAAGAAGGGAATCGTTCGATCTGGCCTTATTGGTGGTTTTATTGTTCAACAATATTGGGATTGAGGCTTGTTGTTAATCTTGGACACAAAATGTTGTGTACCAATCTCCTTATCACATTCAAATTTCATGCCATCTGAATCATCGAAGACATGAGAAATTGTTTGAGTACACCACTTCTATAGTTAATATTCATATATGTTAATAGATGTTCTGAGATGATGTAATTAATAGCTCAATGATATTTCAATTTCTAAGATACCAGAGATAAATGTAAATATTTAACATGGATGTTTTATCTCCAACTTTATAAGAAAACCTATTAAAATTAAACATGTATTCACATGGTTCAGTATGATTGAGTCATAGAAATGCAACACAACATATAAGGCTATAAAACAATCTAGAGTAAAAATCATTTGAATCAGAACGTATTTCAAGTTCTTATAGCAACTCTTTGTATACTAATTGATTCTCCACAATATTGGGCCACGAGATCATTGATGTCATCACTGTCAAAACAATTTAAAATTATAATCCTACAAATCTTTTACATTACTGAATGTAGATACTCTTCTATTGCGCTACAAAAATCTCGTAACATTTGAGGGGGTAAATTTAAATTAGGTGTTGGTTCAAATTTCCAGTGACATTGATCCATGATTACTGTAATGTGCACTAAACATTCATAACCTTGGTACTGGTAATAGTGGTGATAGCTAGCTTTCATAAAATGGATCTTATGCCTTGACTTACAAAAATTACTTTGAGGTTGATGAAAACACTATTCAACATGTTGTGTTATCTCCTTGATTGAATAATGTGAGATTCAATAATGCTTCTACAATCACTAAAATTCATGTGTATATCATGCTCAATGGTTGTAGGTTGTAGGAAGAGGATCATTGTTGTCTAAGCTTGAACCTCCCTCTTTCTTCCTTGCACCTTCTGGAAGTGGGATGTTGTTCTTCTCAAGGAGTTGTGCCATCATGTCAATGGTTTTCTTCATGCCTGCACTCTCTAGATTCCAACCTTTGTGACAATAGTTTCATTTTATCTTCTCTTGCTTCTTTTTCTCTTTGTCCTTGCTAGGATTCGAAACCCCATCTGAAGATTTGGGATTCTCTTGCTGCTTCGAATATCTAGATTTATTTTTGCCTTTGGCTGGATTTGAAACTCCTATAGCAAGGGATTGATCCTTGGTGGATTTGATGGTATCCATTTGTACCAACTTGTCTTGCTCTTGATTCAGTGACTCCGTGAACTCTTCCAGTGATGGAATCCTCTAATTTCAAGCTGTGAGCTTGCTTGAGTGGAATGTTGATACAAACACTAAATACTCTGGCCCTAGAAAGAATGGACAAGATCATTTTCTCATCTTTCTTCTTAATGCCACATTGTTTTAGCTAAACCATCAACGATTTGAACTTTGTGAAGAAGTCTTGGATTGTCTCAAAGTGAGTTGGTCTCAATGAGATCAAATCATTTTCAAGTTGGTGGCCTCTCATCTCATCATTCTTCCCAAAAAATGACTCGATATTGAGACATACTTAGTTGGGTGTTGTCAGGTTGTCTACATGGAAGAGAAGATCCCTCGAAATGTTGAGATAAAGTATCTTGAATGCTTCATCTAGTCTGTTGAAGTACTTGGCTCAGTCTCAGTTCCCATGGTGACTCTGTAGAGGCCCTTTCGACCTTAGATGGATCACCATTTTGGAATTCCATTTGAAATAGTTGAATGGGGTAAGCAATACATGAGTCTACAACATTCTTTCTTGCGCATTGAGTGACATAAACACTAGATGTACTTGCAATGCAAACACTCGATTTTTTCTGGAAAATACCCTTGATAGAAACTCAAACACTCTGGATTTGATTTTCATCTCCAAAGAGATCTGATACCATGTGAAAATATGATTCACAACAATATCTAGGAGCTAAGGGAATCCTCACAATTCAATATTACTCACATATTATGTAGAAAACAATGAAAGAAGAGAAATTAACACATAGAAATGGGGTTAATAACAGAGTTTATTATGAATTTCCAACATGCAAATATGTATGGAACATGTTTATAATAAAATAGGAGAAAATATTTATCCTTTGGGGTCCATTTGGATGTAGACATGTGGCAGGCTTAGATTGGGCCTCAAAATCCCCTAGGTGGACCAATGAGCTCCCAAACCACCTCAAACGGTCATGAATGCTAGTGTGAACATGGATGGAGCATGATAGGACATAAATGAGGGTAGGATAGGTGTGATGGAATGCATGGGTGAATGGGAGTGGCTCTAGGCAGCAATAAATGGTCCAAAAGAACCAAAACCCACCAAATACATGCACTAGTGCCTCTAGTTAACCTGTTTCCCTATTTTAAGGGATTGGGAGTGCGCCAAGGACTGAGCAGTCATTAACAAGGGTGCATGAGTAACCAGAATGATCAAATGAGAGAGATTGGATGCATTTATGAGTCCAAGACACCTAAGGATCCAAGACTGACCAACACAACCTAGTTTTGGACCATATAACATAAACATGAGACTAATGAAAAAGTGTCCTAGGTGTATGACCATGGTACTAAGGTGGCATAATGCTCTAACCTTATATAATATTAAACTCTTTACATAAAAGTGGCATGCTCCTTATCTTTCATGTTCTATCCTTTTACTTAAATTTTTAACATTACCATTAATTATTTCAGGATGTTTTAGAGTGGTTCCAACCTCATCAGACTTCAAATACAAAAGGTAGAAATTTAGATCTCATTCAAATTTCAATAGACTTAACAGTTTTTAGGATTTTAGAATTGCAACATTTTCACTAGATTCCATAATGTAGGAGGGTATGGGATTGCATTTAATCAAGCCCATCAACCTCTCTATGTACCATGATGTTGGTGGTGTTGATTGTTGAACTCATTTGTGATGAGCTTAATACAAAATGTGCCCTCTGCTCAATAAAAATCACTTATTAAGCATGTGAATTTTTTTCTACCTTATCTTATGATTGCACTAGGAAGTTCTATCAAAATTGTAGGTTGTTGACCACTTTTCTTAGAGGATCAACTTTGAGATTCGTGTTAGAGGAAAGGGATAAAGACTAGAGGAGCAAGGCATAGGGTGGTATTGATGAGTAAAATCCCAATATATGTAATGATTTTGATGATATGTAGTTATTTGTTGTAGCATATACTTTTTTGGACTCTAAAGGGAATTTAGAGCCTCTTTGTTTATGTAATTTGGGTTAGACATGGATTGCACTTACTATTATTTTAGTTGCACCCTTGCTAAATAGATGAGAAAAAATTCATATTTTTGTATAATGGTTTGGACTCATATGGATTCACCTAAATATATATGTTTGTTTTCAAAATTTGAATATTTTACGTATTTTTGGTCAACTGGTCTTTTGGTTCAGTTTTTTTGTTCTAGTTCCATTTCATATTTTTGGGCTTAAGTGGTTCAGTGATTGCTCTAGTTCTGATAACATTGTTAGGGATTCCCAAAGACTCTTCCATGGACCTACAGGTCCCAAAACTAAAAAATAATAAAAAGATACCATTTGTTTTATCATACTCAAACTTAAGTTTCATATGTAATTTCTACTTTATATCAATTAACTTTGACACAATGTGCATATTTTACCATTTAGTAAGTAATTTTAAATTGATACGTTAGAATTTATAGTGTTTTACTTGCTAAATATGAAAATAATTTGAATTTCATATATATATATATATATATATATATATATATATATAGTACCCTCAACGTACCCAAGCCCCCTGTTTCAAAAAGTGGTGTCCCTATCCCTGAACCCAAGTTTATTGGCAACTTAGCTTTGAAATAAGAGTCCCTAATGTGTTTCAAGAAGGTATCTAAGATTTTTTCACGTGACAGTGATACCCAAGCTAGTGGCATAATCGTTTTCAGTAGTTAGGGGCTAGTGGCATAATCTTTTTCAGTAGCAAGGGGATAGTGGCATAATATTTTTCAATAGCTAATAGTAAAATGCAAGATCCATACTAGTCGCCAAAATAGATATTAGTAGCCTAATCTATAGCTATAAACTTACTCAACGTTAACCAAAATAGTTCTCAAGATAAAAACACAACTCACAAATGATAATGGAGGGACATTTGAGGCAGTAAAATTGGTAGAACCTAAAAATTTAGCAAGAAACAAAATATTAAATGATGTTATCAATACAAAGGACACTAATTGTAAACAAGAGGCCCTAATGAGTTACAATATGTTATTGTAAATTTTTTCACATGACAATGAGAACCATGTAAAAATTCCAAACCATAGGTGACTATTGTCCTTATGTTCTCAATTAAACAAACAAGTTATTATTTGCATAAAATTAACTTCTTCACATAACAACAATCACATAAATAGTTAGATAATGGGGTGCTCTTCTTGTCTGATGCATTTCTTTCCCAATTTGACATTGTATACCCCTACATCTTCACCTCACCGTTTCCAAGATATTTCAATCCATTCTCCATTGTGCCCCTCATGTATTTGAGCACATGTTTTGTTTCTAACCAATGCTCCTACCTTGGCTCTACCATGAACTATATCAAGGTGTTTACTACAAAAATTATATTTGTCCTATTGTTGAACAAATACATTAAGGAACCTATCAACTTCCTATACAACATGTGATTCACCATATATGAATGTGAATTTATTACCTTCTTCAAATTACTTATCATAGGCGTGACCATAGGTTCAAAATCCTCCTTCTAAAACCTCATTGCTTAAGAAATAATCCTTGGCATACATGCCAAGCACAAACCCTATGCATACTCCCTGCTGCTTAATCCTGAAATATGGAAGGCCTATGACTAAATCCTTGAAAATATACAGTGCACTATGATGCAGGTTCCCCATCCAGTTTGGCACAATTTGCACAAAGTGTTGATGTTATGAACTAGGGCTCAAACATGTTCACCCTATAACTCGTATAAGTGTCCTTCCTTAAACTTGATCACTTTAGTTGATTTTTGTCTAAGCTTCTTCGGTCTTATAAGAACTTTCCATTTCTTAAAATCCACTACAAATCCCTTATCTTCCATGATTGAAACTAGAAGCAAATTCTTTCTTACACTTGGAACAAACAATACATCCTCAAAGTCTAAAGAGTTGCCTAACTGGAACTAGAAAGGAATGGAACCAACGCTTACTACTAGATACTTGGAATCATCACCAAGCTCAGCTTGAAATCCTGAGATGTGCTCTTTAGACTTGAAAATAACTCTCAGGTGATGTCATATACCTAGATGTCCCACTATCCACATACCAAGCATTCCTCATGTTGTCGTTCAAACTAACAGTCCCTTTTGCAACATGCTTTGTATGGTCTTATGCTAGTGATGTTAGGCATGCACAAGGATACAAGACCCAATGGCACCTTGGTCTACCTACTCAAACTTCTTTGGGAAACTTCTAAACCTAGGGGAGAGGCCCTAACTGAAAGGATGACCGCCTACAAATACCCTTCAAGAACCTTATGAAAGAGATAAGTGCCTTAAATGGAGTAAAAAATCAACAATAAGGCATTGAGATAATATGGTAAGAGTTAATTCGCTTCTATTGAGTATTATTAGTAAATTATCAGTGATTTAATATTGTCTAAAATCCAAGAATATTTTGTAATAAAGGAGCAAAAATAATGCAACAATTTTCCCCAAATATGATGAAAATCAATTGAATAGGGATAATTTAATTACCTATCTAGATCTGCAAAAAGTCCTGTTAAAAATCGTTTTAACAGTTTGCAACAAATTCGTTTGGACAGTTTGCAACAAATTCGTTTGGACAGTTTGTAGCAAATTTGTTTTGATAGTTTCAAGTATCCCTATGTCACATAATTAGACGCCCTCAAGGATAAGTGGATAAATCCACTAAGGTGCATATTTTGGATGGATTAGATTTGTAAGTTTTCAAGTATTTTCTTAGTTTTGTATTTTTTTGTATTTTTAGGGTTTTTAGGGCTAGAAGCCTAATTTTGTATAAAATAAAAATACATAAATTAAAAATGCATAAATTTGAAAAGTGAGTAAAGGTAGGGTATTTAGATTCTTATCTCTAACCCTAGGGATATGGGAAATCAATTTTAATGTCCCTCTACATAAGATGGTTTTCTATACTTGCAGCTAGCGCATAAGCTAGCAACCTTTAGGGTTAGCTAGAAAAGTTTTAACTAGGGAGAATATGGAAGTCCAAGGCCTAATATGACAAGGGAGATCTCATGTAAAGGAAGGTATCCTCATACAAATAAACAAAATGCTAGCACAAAACCCTAATTTCAGTCTTAAACACCTTAAGGGAAACATTAGACCTACCTTAAGAAATAATATGCCAACATTAATTAATAAATGAGCAAGGCTTACCTTACGTCATCCCTAAGCATGAGTTATTTTCAACCATTCTTAGTGTCCACTTAGTAATCACAATGAGATGTATGGTTGAGATTAATTTAAATCACTAACGTATAAGTACACTTTACTAGACTCATTCAACTAAATATAAGAGATCCAATTAATTTCTAAAGTGAATTACAAAATAGAATTAACTCGAACTACTTCTGAAATGCCCACATAGAACCTATGTGGAACTCCTTGTTCGAGCTACATTCTTTAACAAACCAAGCTACATTTAGGTCATTGAAATAGGTACTGGTGGCACACTCTATTTTAGTAGATAATAGACAAAAACAAGATACATCCAAGTATCCAAAAAAGAGACTGGTGGTAGAATGTGCAGCTATATATTTACTCACAAAATCATCCTTAGAATTTATCTAGGAAAATTATAAAAATGAATGCACACAAAGGTGGAAAATATTTTTCTCCTTCACATCCTAAGGTATTATTATGGATAGATCAAGTTGACAATCATGAATAGGTTTCAGCAGAATCATTATAGGAGACATCTATGTTAATTTTTACCATAGAGCAAATTTTACTTACAATGTCATCTACAAAAGTAGTTGGAGAAAATGTAGAAGAAAATGGTTATAAGGAATCATGTTCCTCTCTTGATTATTATTTTTCTAAGAAGTTATCTTTTCTGAGAAAACAACTAAATAAGTTGGAAGAAGAAAATTTGAGAGGATCTTCTCTTGCACTATCTTCAGAAGTAGATGGAAAAAATCACAAAAGAATACACATAATGTATTAGACTCCTTTGTTATTCATCCAATTCTTAGAGCTATATTCCAAAGAAGCTAGAAGTGGACCAATCTGCAATAGAAGGAAGGAAAACTCTATATCCTAATATTCCTACACACTCTCTAAAAGTATAAAATGAACAAGTAGAAAGTGGAAGTGATAAATATCAAAATATAATTTTCCTTGGTAAATCAACATCTAGTGTAGAGACCAATAATAATATACCAGTATACTGGAGTGGATTAAGCAACTTGGGCAAGAACAAAGAAAATGGAAATTTCCTTCCATATATTCATTTGTATCCTGCAATGTTGAGATTGCAATACCAAGAGTCATTCTCCAGTCTTGTGAGTAATATAAAGACAATATACTTGTGATTAATATCAAGTCCTACAAATATTCTCATATGATTGAGGTGGTGATGTTGTATATCTCATGAATAATATCAAGACAATATACTTGTGAGTAATATCAAGTCAATAAACTTATGTGTAATATCAAGTGATTCTTGTGAGTAATATCAAGGAAAACGACTTGTGAGTAATATCAAGTCCTCCAAATATCCTCATGTTGTGAGGTGGTGTACTTTCTTATGTAAAGTGGTTATACCATGTGATGTATTACTATTCATGGTCACTAAATGTTATAAGTCTGCTTTAGGGATTAGCTACCCCTAGAGTGATTTACTTTAGCATATCACTATATGACCCGAGTTAATACATATGATCATAGGTTGGAAACAATTATTCCAAGTATGATATGATAAAGATGGTTAATTAATTAAATGCTCATGGACCACGCCGAATTAATTAAATGATAAATGAGATAAGCACAAAGATAGAGTAAAAATTTGAATTACCTATGTCAGACCTCGAGTGAAATTGAATTGCAAAGACATTAGATAAGTCTAAGTTGCGGAAAACAAGTTTCAGTTAATTAAGGAATCTATTCCTTAATTTATGCAAAGTGGTCGTCAAAGATGACATTGATGGTGAAGAAGTAAAGACATTCAGTTAAACTCCTAACTAATGGTCAAGCAATTAGTCATCTCACATTCATTTCTAATCAGTTACATTCAACTCTATTCAGTTACATTCAATTATATTCAATTCAATTCAATTCAATTACATTCAGTTATGATTCAGTTCAGTTTAGTTACATTTAGTACAATTAAGTTCAATCAATTAACACTTGGTTAGAGGCAATTAACACCAATAACCTAATGGAGGGTGCATATCTTCAGTGTGGGAGGTAATTATGAGGTGGTAACTTGGCACCAAGTCAAGGAAGGCATAATATATAATGGGGTAAGTGTGCACACAGTGTGGATAGTTTTAACAATTCCCAAAAGGCATACAACCATTTGCTACCTTCCATTGCATGACCGAATAAGCTTGTTATTAGAGTGTTATGCACTTAGAAATGCTATGAAAGTATTATGAGTGATCTCCATTCTCTAGTGTTGCTTAGATATCTCTTATCAAGAAATATGCAAGTGTTGTAAAATCATTCTCTACCATTATCTATCATACTCAAAGATTGTTTGTTGGGTTTTTCATACTCCGAATTTGTGGAGGGTTTTCCCAGAGTACATCTTGTGTCCAACGGTTAGATTAATTTGTGTGTTTTATTTTTTGATGAGATCTACACGTACTGAATTGTTTATCAAAAAAGTTTTAAAGTTAAATTATCTTCATATTTTCTCAGTCATTGACATGCAATGGTAGTGACAATGAAAAAGAAGATGAACGATTTCTCAAAATTTGATTATCCTGAACATGATGAAAGGGACTGACAATTCAACCCATAATACCTTGAACAAATTTTAGGTCGGATATTCCAGTGTTATCAGAAAAGACTAAAAGTCAACATTGTGCACACATAATGTTCCTGCAACCTAAAACCATTGAGAATCATATACACATGACTTTTAATTATTATGGAAGCATTATTGAAGCTCACAATATTCAATCAAGGAGAGAACAAAACATGTTGAATAATGTTTGCATCAACCTCAAAGTAAGTTTTTGTAAGTCAAGGCATAAGATCCGTTTTATGAAAGCTAGCTATCACTACTATTACCAGGACCAAGTTTATGAATGTTTAGTGCACATTACAGTAAATATGGATCAATGTCATTGGACTTCAGTATAAGAGCATCTGCATTCAATAATGTAAAATATTTGGATGATTATCATTTTAAATTGTTTTTATAGTGATGATGTCAATGAGCTCATGGCCCAATATTGTGGAGAATCAATTTGTATAGGGAGAGATGCTATAAGAACCTGAAATATGTTTTGAGTCAAATGCTTTTTACTCTATATTGTTTTATATCCTTAGATGTTGTGTTGCATCTCTATCACCCAATCATACTAAACCAAGGGAATCCATGTTTAATTTTAATAGATTTTCTTAGCAAGTTGGAGATAAAACATCCATGTTAAAGATTTACATTTATCTCTGGTAATTTAGAAATTGCAATATCATTGAGCTATTGATTACATAATCTCTTAACATTTATCAACATATATGACTATTAACTATAGAAGTGGTGTACTCAAACATTTTATCATGTCTTTGATGATTCAGATGGCCTGAACTTTGAATGTGATAAGGAGATTGATACACAAAATTTTGTGTCCAATATTAACAACAAGCCTTAGCCCCAATATTGTCCACCGATAAAACCACCAGTAAGGCCACCTACAACAATTCCCTTCTTAAAACATAGAACCTCTCAATCCCCTCATCAAAAAAATCAAAGACATCAAGAGTGAACTCAAATGGTAATAACTCATGATCCCAAGCTCTCAGATTATGATGACTTGATTGTATGTGTCGAGGCCTTCAGGTACAACATATTTTGAATGAGATAACAAGTCAGGGATCATCCAAGAGAGGGTAGAGAGCTAGGAACATTATTGATTTTCCTAAGATTTTTTTATGAGTGAATATTATTACTAGCTTCTACTAGTAGTGAGCATGTTTCTTAAGAGAGAAGCAATATTACTGATCAACAACATTTGGAGAATTTTTCATTGTGATTATGTTTTTTCGGTTCATTCAACTTCCTCATTGGGTTGGATCTGGTCAACCATTATCAGAACTGGTCCTGTTTGGTCATTCATGGGTTGGTCCTGACTAAAAGATATTGAGATCAACTTAGGTAAAATAGGTAGTTTTAGATAATAAAAAAACATATTTTGGTTATTCATTTCATTTCTTTTTCTCGTTGTTTTGGACCCCATGGATGAGATAATATGATACCCAACAACTCATGAGAAAAGTCCCAATTGACCGAAGATGAGTTTCTCTCAAATGTAGATTTATAACTATAGTTTATGATGTTAATTAAACATTATTCATAACTAAAATGAACTTCATGTGTGAACAATGAACATCGTTTATTAATAATTTAATGTTAATTGTTGGTTGTTCTATATAGATAAAATACCTAACCGGATGGAGGCTTTCTCTTTCACAACTCAATGGAATCTATGAAACACACTTTGATTGATTTGCAACTTATATTCAGACTTTATTTCACAGATCAACAAGTTCTTCCATCAAACAAGAATATAAATGGAGGATATTTATTATAAATGATAATGAATGCCAAATATTTTTCATATAATTAATAAGGATTTTATCGCAAGTTTCAATTATCAAACAACATCTCCCTCAATTCTAGATGATGATAATGAATCTAGTCTCACTTGATGTATCTTGGCAGTGAGTCTCTGTTATACTTGAGTTTTAGGAGAAAGAACATGTCTGGGACATACAAATGGTATCAATAGAGAGATTTATAACCTTGGTGGTTCTATGAGCATAAATTAAATTGAAACACAAAGAAATGATGTACCCATTCAGATCTAGTGTTATACTTTGTGAAGGCACGAAGTATTCACATGATTTCCAATTAAGGATAAATTCATATTGTCTTGACAGCCTTGAATGTTCATCATCTTTTTTTACTACTTCTATTTTCCTTGTTATTTATCAAAATCAAGAATTTCAATTTTCATGAAATGCAATTATATGTTTGCACTTCATTTTTAAAATTATATATTTAATTATGTCACACTCCGGAGTCTCGGACAAGGTGTTAATATATTTTTAATTATGGTGGATTCTTTCGTGTTTTCTAGTAGTAGATCCTGAATGATAGTATATATATAGGAAAATCCAAAGGGTTCTCAACAATGTATCACTATTTCTCTGGCAACATATGGAATATAGAGAAGGCCTTAGGTTACTTTATAGATTCTGACAGTGGAGAGTAAATAGATAATGGGGCTATTATGAAATATAGGAAATATATCCTACAAAACATCTTGAAATCAAACTAGAATCAGTGGTGTTTTCAAGTGTACTTTATGTCTAATCTTTTTCTATGGGACCATTGGGCCTTGGATGCTTGTAGTGTTGGTTAGTCGCGTGTCTTTTGACTCAAATCATTGTATCTATATTAATCCAATGGAGAATGGATATTGTAAAGTCCTCATGTTGGTTTATCCTTATTTTATTTATTTTATCCTTCATATGCTTAGTTTTGTTTTAATTGGAGATATTTCAAGCTCTTTGCAGTGATTTATTTCAAGTCATTGGTCTTTTAATATCCTACATTTGCTATTTTTTTATTAGTTTCTTTTTTTTGGGGGGGGTGTATGCTTTAGAGATTCTTGTTTATGTCATATTATATGGAATTGAAATTTATTTAGTACTCAATCACTCTAGCTTGAGTTGGTTCTCATTTTCGTAATTGTATGAGATCTAGAGGTCAGTTCTTGTTGTTAGTTCCACAGTAGTTGTGTCTCTTGTTTCAATATGACTTGTTTATTTTTGTGTTTTGGAACAATACAAGGGACTAATTAATTACTTTGATTCAAAATATTGTAGGAGAATGTTGTGTTTTGATATAACTCTGATTCTTTTAGAGGCTAAGATGAACAGTGTAGATGGTTGTGAAGGAGTTGCAAGTCTATCCTCTGTGCATGCACCACCATGTTTTCCATCTTCAATTAGTGTACCATTGAAAACTAATGGTTCTGAATATCACTCAAGGTTGGCCTAAAGTGAAATTAATGTGCCTCTATTCCCTATATTTTCTTGTACCTAATATCTTGTCATAACATCTCTCTAAACATGAAATCTTATTGTCCCATTTTCTCTTCTTTTTCATCCCTTTCTGATGAAAGTAGGCTGGGAATGCTAAGATCCAATCTTTACAAATGCTTTTATGTTATTCTTTAGTGTGATTTTATCTTGGTCTATTTGAACTTAAAGTCATGGGTAATAATAAAGTTTCATTTTTGTAAAATTGGAAGAACAAATAATTTTCCATGTTCTTTGATACAGTGCATCCAAGATTCCTTGCTCTGTATAATAATTGTTAACTATTCCCTTTTGTAATGAATCCCTTCAGACTCCACTAGAAAACTATAAAACCTCAGAGAAAGATAAGAGCACAATAGTTTCACCTCCAATTCCTAAGCAAAATTTGCAAATGGTCAATGGAATACTCTTTTATAGTTGGAGGTGGAGGGAAATGCTTTTTTTCGAGTACAATATGGATACATATTGAATTCTATCTCTTGTTTTTGTATATCAGATCTAGTTGATGGGTCTATTATGTTGGTGTTAATCGTACATACATGTGAGCTTGCTATTGAGATCCAACGAGATGTAGTTAAGTTTGGAGCAGTTTCACAATTAAGATTGTGTATATATGTAGGTGATCCTAAAGAGACCCAAAAGTATTAGATCTTTCATAATTGATATAATTTGGCACCTTTTTATGGAAAAAGTTTTGAATGAAACAAACAAAAAAAACTGCTTCTTATAAAAATAACCAACATAAGTACGCCAAATAATCCATGAATGGATAAATAATACAATATAAAATTGTTAAGATTTGATACGTTTTACAATTACATTTCCTTGGGCTTTATTATCCATTTTGCATATTTTCAATATAATCCATGTCTTCTGACTTTTCATAGTTATTTAATTAATTATTTCTTATTTAATAATTATTAATATTAATATTAATATTAATTAATATTGATATATATTATTATTAATTTATGTTATGTTATATAATTTTTTTTTATATAACATCGCCTTCCCCTTAAAGGGAGATTTGTCATCAAAGCTTATTGAAGATAACACTTACGTCTGATTTCTTGCTTGTAATGTCATCTCTCGGTCCTTTCTTTTAGTACTTGCGACATTTGACGAAATGAGACGATACGAGTTACGAATTCTAAATAAAAAATGTTGCATCGTCTATGATGTGGTCCATCCGAGATCTATCTTCATGAGAGTGATTATTGGTATCCTTGTTGGATAAATCTTCTCGTTTTTTGCTTAGGTTGCAATTTTTGTGTTCTTTCGCTTCTGAAATTATAACTCCTATGTTTATGTTCATTTTGACCTTGGCGTTGGTCAAAATTATTTTTGTAATTTGGGTGTCAATAAAGAGTTATTGTTGTTTGTTTTTCTACTGGCTTGACTTCCTTTCGAATTGTGATGGGGACCAAATTTGTATTTGTTTCTTATTTATCAACATGAATTTGTTTTTCGGAGACTCTGAATGCTTCCTTCTGGATTTGAACTAATTTGTTCTCTAATAGATTATTATTATTTTGAATCTTCACAAACCTTTCGTCTTGCGATTTTTTGTCATATTTTAACTTCTTGATTTGTTCCTCTATTTCTTGATTAAGATTCCTCAGACGATGGTTTTCCTCTTGTTGTTTTAGTATTCTTCCTTCGAAGACTTCATTGGAAATTTCCATCTTCTAACTATTTTTTAGTTTCTTTATTTTCATAAGTAATGTCTTGTTATGAATTCTTAGTCAAAATAGTTCTTCAATATTTCTTGCTAATTTGCCATTGATTTTCACAATGTCTAAATTATGCTTCTTTTTAGTGTCATCATACTTTTGTTGTAGTTCTTCCTTCTGTTGTCGATGTCATTATATCTCTGATTCTTGACTCTTTAACTTTCTTTGGATTTGCATCCATTCATCATCTTTGTCCATGATGAGCTTGTTTAAATTATTTATGTCTTCTTCTAAATCATTATCAATTATATACGGTGATTCCTCTTTATCTTCGAACTTTTTTATTTGTTCATTAAGGTCTTCGTTGTGATTTTTTAATCGAGATATTTCTTCATTCTTAACTAATAACAATCTCTTGATATCTTCATTAGATTTTTCTAGTTTTTATTTTGATATTTTGAGAAATGTTTCTCTTGTTCTATCAACTTATGAAGAATGATCTGCTTACTCATCTCAAATTGTAGATTTTTATTGTTTTCCTTGTAGTATCCTAATTTTTCTTTCCAGATTTCGTGATTGCATATGTGAGTTACCTTAATCATCTTTCATAATAAAATATTTACCACATATTGGACAGGAGTGATTGCCATTCTTAAAAGATGTCGAAAATTGGAATTCCATTTCGCAAAAAGGACACTTAGTCCAAAATTTAGATTTATATATGGAATCCATAATTTCTTCAACAAATCCACAATTGGCTTCTATGACTTTTCAATAACTTTCGAGGTTTGATTTTCGTTCTTTTTAATATATTCTTTGACCTTTTGATATTTTTTCTCTTCCCTTTTTCCAAAATATTTTCCTTTCAGAGTAGTAACTCCAATAATAATATTTATTATAAAATAATAGATTATTATTATTATATAGTTTTAATAGTATTTTTTTAAATGTATGAAGATGGGATATAAAAAAATTATAATAATAATTATTGTTTTAAAATAATGATATTATAATTTTTTGTTTGAAATTGAATTAGGGTTTAAAGTGAATGGCGTGGAAGCGTGTGGAGCTATGGTTGGAGTGACGAGTGAGAACAAGTGTATGAGGGCGGTGGGAGAGGTCAATAGAAATCCATGTGAAGGAATGAGTGGGAGTAATGGTAAGGATGGTAGAAGGTGCCCACATGCGGTGTGGACACGAGGAGAGAAGGGAATGTAGTGGAGGATGAGAGGTCAAAAGTATGGGAGAAGGTATGGAGTGTTGAGGGAGGTGTGTAGGTGGGGAAAATGGTGTTACAACATGGGGAATCTGGTGCAGATCATTATGGAGTTAGGGATGGAGTGTCGTGGGGTAATGGAACGGGAGCCCAAGAGAACCGATGGAATGGTGCACGTAGGGTTGTGCAGTGGAGTTTAGAGTGTGTAGGAAGGCGTGCAGGAAGGAGGTATCATGGTAATTACAGTGTGGTGTACAAAAGAATATGTGTATGGTGTAGGAGGATAAAGTAGGTGGGGAGAGAGGGAATGTTGCACTGAGTCGGAAGTAGACGAAGGTAAGTGCAATCTGTGGAAGCAAGGATGTGGGGTTGGCATGGAGTGTTGAGCAGAGTGTTGTGTGGAAACAATGGGCGTTGTTGGAGAAGTATGCATGCTTTGGGTATTTGGGAGACGTGGGAGGATGGAACAACCGTGTGGGAGTGAGGGGGTGTTTAGCATAAGGATGTTGCATGGGAGGGTAGAGGGGATTCGGAAGGTGAGATTTGTAGCATAGGTTTTCTTCATAAAATATGAGTATGGATGGCTAAAATCCTATGTCAGATCAAATATATGGGTTCAAGGAAACCTTGAGAATGGGATACAAGCTGTAGATTAGCAGAAGCTCGAGGAAGGGTTGGCTCTGATACCAATGAAACAAAAAAATACGCTTCTTATAAAAATAACCATCATAAGTACACCAAATAATCCATGAATGGATAGATAATAAAATATAAAATTGTTAAGATATGATATGTATTACAATTACATTTCCTTGGGATTTATAATCCATTTGCTCCTTTTCAATATAAGTCATGTCTTTTGACTTTTCATAATTATTTAATAAATAATTTCTTATTTAATAATTAACAATTATTAATATTAATTTAATTAATATTGATATTTATTATTATAATTTATGTTATGTTATATAATTTTTTATATATAACATTGAATTTGTGGCAACATTGTAAACATATGATTTATATATCTTGATCGATTAATTTTTTATTATTGCATGGTGACTTCATTGTGTATATTTTCTCAAATATTTGAATGTCATTCTAAATTCCTAATTGTGCTCCTCCTAATTTGGATTTCACGGTTGAGATTGTCATTTGTAACTATGGGTTAGATAATTCATATGTTGGAATCACAATATAAATACTTTCAAAAAGTGAGATATATTGTGTTGGATGACGATGATCGTATGCTTGACATGAGTTTTGAACCACATATAATGAAAATCATTTCTCAAGTACATATGTCTCACATTTAATTTTTTCCAGGTTTAATTACACTGAACAAATTCATGTATGTTAGGATTATAATCTAAGAAGGATATAATATTGGATTGTATATTGTGTTAAAAAAAACATATCCCACCCACGATAATCAGGGTTCAAGTTCCCTTAAATGTTGTGTGGAGTTAACTATATTTGAGCAGATTCCATTCATTTAGTGGGAATTAATGTTGGTAGCATTGATGCTTATGTTGAAATATGTAGTTTTTTTGGTTTTAATTATGCAATCGGAAGCTCGTGTATCAGCTTCTCATTGGGATCGCTTATTGCCACAACAAAGGAGTCCTGCACATGTTAGGTTATATTGATTTAATCATATCAGAGAGATTACATATTGAAAATCCTTTGTTTTATTCGACTATTTAGGATGTTTAATATTGCAGGAACCTAAATCCTTCAAATTTGTTGATAAACAAGGAAATGAATTGTTGAAAATTGGTGATTTCAGGCTTAGAAGAGGCTACTTCTATCCTAGAATGAATTACATTATTTAAACCATAAATGTAAACATTTTATTCTCTTTTGAATGAAATAATGAAAGATTACATTGTAGTGAAACATCATAATACATTTGGCCAATTAGAAACTTCAAATCGGTTTTTATATGTCTGTCAGTGTTCAAATATTGAGAGGCACAATAATTGATTTATGGTTCCAATCATTGGTTCTCAAATGGTTTCACTATTTCATGATAAGAAGTTTTGATTCTTCCATTTGAAGATATATTACTAATAAATGAATAAATTGTAGTCAAATATGTCCAATCCTTCCAACAACTCGATTTACACAAATAACACTAATATTAATGCGTGCCAAATAGTCCTCAACATCTTGAATTCCATCATAGTAGCATGCTTCAACATCCATTAAGTAGATCACTTTATAATCACATGTCTATAATTTATTATGTACTTAGTTCCTTGTTCAATGCTCATCACATAACCTTAATCGAGATGCTCAAATTTCTTTGAATTTTACATATAAGTTAGGGTGTGGTTGTTAAGAAGCTTCTGCATGCACTGCTTTTTTTTTGAAAAAGATGTTTCTTGTATATACGGAACATATTTACATTAAGATATCAATAAAAAGAAAAAATGTATATACATAGAGCCTCGTACCCTCTTCCCGAGAGCAACTAAAACAACTATAACATCAGAGTAGGAATTTGGATCTAACAATTTGGCATCCTTAGTCAACAGAGATCCTTTGGATAGGAGTTGCATATGAACCTTATCACACCATAATTAATAAAATGAATCCAATGGACTCATATCATTATCAAAGACATGGTTGCAACATAACTTATGAATAGTATATAAATCAGTAACTCTCAAACAAGGCCAAATACCAGATAGGGAATCTCGAATCACATATTTGGAGTCACCTAACATAACCGCATGGCAATGTAGATAATCCTGTAGAATGAATGTCAGTTGGATTTGAACATAAGTCCAACAAGAACGAGCAAAAGAACATTCCCATAAAATATGCTTCATCAACCCAGACCTCGAACAATGAGGGAAAAGACCACTTGAAAGACCACTTTTGTCCAATTAGGCCTTAGAAGTGAGATCTTGATATATAAGAAACCAAGTAAGGACCTAGATCTTATAAGAATTCTTAATCAACCAAATATCGTGCAAATGACGAATCCACAATCTCTCAGTACCCGTCTAGACCCATTGGGAATGAAGGATAGACGAAAGATCATACCATCATATCATGGCATTAAGTATGGAGTAGAGTTTACATGAATCATACTATGACAAAAGGATGCCCAAAATTCCTAAGCCATTGTTCTCCAATTTTTCCATCAATAAGCGATGAATTCCCATAGATCCCTCCAAAAGAAAATGTTCTTTTTGTTAAATCTTTTGCTTGAAAATGAGCCAAGTAAGAGATAAAAGTACCTTCTTACTTCCGGCTCCAAATAGGCCTTTTTTCTAATCCCAACCCACTCTATTTCTAGACATACGCCAATGAAGCAGGCATGCCAACTTGTTCCACGCAGTCCAAATACTTTGGAAGATGAAAGACCCTGCAATTTGAAAATTATGGGCAACCCAAATGATATCACAAAAACTAAATTTCCCTTTGATATTACCAACATGGGGTCCAAGCGAAATCTATACCGCATCAAAATTTTACATGGGAAGGATCCCTTTAGACATATAATCACCCATTTAGAATCCAAGATATTGTTTTGAAACTCTATATCAATCAAACCAAGGCCTCCCTCATTCTTGGGCATAGTGCAAACATCCCAAGGGACCATGGGAATGCCACGAGCTCCACCTATAGGTAAGAGCATAAAATCAGTTCCAACCGACGGAATTGGATCTTGATAGGGAGACGACAAGATGCATAATAAATGTGGGAGGCCTACAAAATCTTGCTCACCACATTTAGCTTGCCAACAAAGGGAAAATCCTTGTACTTCCAAATAGGTAATTTGTGTTGCAATCTATCCAGACACCAATCCCACATTGCAATTGGAGAGAGGTCCACCCTAAAAGGAATACCAAGGTATGTCATAATATCCCTTTGTCGAACAAGCTTCCAAGAATCTAGAATCCACTCAGGAACCTCCTCCATACCAATGAGCCAGTAATTAGTCTTGTTTTCATTAATAATAGCACCTGAATGCTCACAAAGAATTGAAATACAATCCCTAATAGTTGCAACCGAGTCATGTTAAATAGAAATCAACAAAAGGTAGGGGACCACAAAGTGATTATTAACTATCTCCTCCCCCTTGGGTAGAGAAATACCTTGGATTTGACCTTGACAATGAAAAACTTCCAACATATACCCTAAAGCATCCACTGCTAGCACATAAAGATAAGGAGGCAATGGGAATCCTTATCTAATTAACCTGTGGAGATGAATACACGGAGACAAAGCATTATTAATCAAAACAAAAGTAGAGGCTCAAGAAAAATTGCACTAATCATACTAACACATTTCTATCCAAAACCAAGGCATGTTAACATATACATAAAAAAATTCCAATCAATCCGATCATACGCTTTGTCGAAGTCAATTTCCAAAAAGAGGGCCTGCTTACTGGTCTCCATGGCTCAATCCATGGTATCCCAATCTGGAAAAACTGTATCCAAAATAATTTGAGGCTGCACAAAGCCTGTTTGTTCTCAAAGAAAATAAAATGGCCACCTCCTTGACCCTTAAGTCTAAATCTTTTTCCATAATTTTGTACGCAGCACTCAACAAGGTAATCAAATGCCACCCCCAAATAATATCTCTTGCAACTTACTTTGGAATAAAATTGATAAGGACTTTAGTGAGAGATTTTGAAAGTTTCCTAGAAGATAAAACCTCCCATGTAAGGTTACAAAAATCATCTCCTTTTGTATCCCATGTCACCTTGTAAAAGTCACAAGCTAAACCATTGATACCCGAGGACTCTCGATTTTGCATGGATGAGAGAGAAACAAAGAGTTCCTCTTCAGTGAAGGCTCTATCCAACTTGTCCCTTTCTCTAAGTGGGAACTTATGGGTAACCACTCTAAAATAGGCATCCTTGGTAGTAAAAATCGATTTCGGTAAAGGGTAAGTTGAGAAAACATTCTAAAAATGAGCAAAAAGCATACCTCCAATATTAGCTAGGTTCTCCTCAAGAATCCCATCCACACAAAGTAGGCCCACAACCTTGTTCGCTACCACTTTATTCTTCAATAATTCGAATAAAAACTTGGACACATGATTCTCCTCCTAAATCCAATGTAATCTAGCACAAATATGGCACCTCTGGAAATATACTACTCCTCCTTATGCACCACCATCTCACATTGAGGTACATGTTATTTAAGTGAATTGTTATGAATTTCCTCCTCTAGTAGAATACAAACGTCCTTTAATTGACTTTGGCTCGCATGAAATATGATCCTACGTTTTTGTGCGATAATACAACCCCACCCCCTCATGAAGTTCACAGAATGACAGATAGTTTCTTCCCACCACAAAACACATCCACTATCACCCTAGGGTCGAGGAAAAAGATTCCAAATACTATGAACTAGAGCACGGAAATCTAGAGACTCCAAATGAGATATGTTCATCTTGAACAAAGAAGAGGGTTTGGAGTGTGCCACATTCCCTACTGAAATAGAGGTCATAATGGGAAGGTGATTGAAAACAATAGCCACGATAAAAACATCAACTGGGCACATGGGGCCAAAAAAAGGAAATATAATCCATATGTCCATAATCCCATTGAATCTACCTAAACTCTAGAAAATCCATGTCTAAAACTGGTCCAAGAAAACCATCCAAAGTAATCCAAAGCTTTATTCCCCCAATTAGAGTAAAAAAAATGAAGATAAGCTTTACACTTAGTCCAATAATACTTCTATGAACCACTAAGAATCAAACCAACTCCTCCTCCCTGTCTATGTCCCATTTAACCAGGTTAAATTCATCACTAACAATCCATCAACATCTAGAGGACAAGTCTCCATCCACACTTGGAGATGAGTACGTTTGGAACTAATGTTTGGTTCATAAACAAAACAAAAAATCCCAATAATATCTCCTGAACAAGGAGAGTAATCCACACACATTGATTACTTGGGTCACTTCTTGAGGTTGTAACAAATCTCTGCAAGGAGGAGATCACTAGCACCACCCCTTCTCTTCTTTGATCATTATCCATGGACCAGAAGGGGCCATTCCAAATATAAGTCATGGGACTATGAAACTTAAATCTAGCTAATTTGACCTCTTGCAAAAGGACTATCTTTGTTTGACTTTCTGAAGAAATCCTCAAACAACTTGCTTCCTACTTGGGATCGTCATCCCTATGACATTCCAATGGAATAGACTTGTAATAAATATAATGAAAATTGTTACTCAACTTTCACAGCTTCTAACCATGACACTATAATTACTGTGACTTATAATGACATGGATTTTAAAAATATTGAGGTTGATCTCCTTCCTTTGACATATGTGACTATGGTGACGAGGTACATCTGAAAATATGTTGACAAGAAAAAAGGAACTGAACTTGCCTTATACTATTGAAACAAAAAAAAACATAGTAGCACTTGGATATTGGTAGGGATTGGTTACATTCCAATGTCTTAATCAGATTCTAACACGATTTATTCATGCTGGTGGATTTTGTTGTGTATCCTTAGTTGTCTTGCTTGAGGTGGATCTAGCTTGAGGCTTGAACTTTTCTTTCATGACCCTGGCCTTGAGACCTTGGTTCACTCTAATTAATGCATCATATTTCACCTTCATGGTTTCCATCTTTCTGGGAATGGTTTCTTGGAATCATTTTCTTCCATGCTTGGGCGATTAGGGACTAGACTAACCAATAGATTTTAGGCGTTTTGAAAACTTTAGTATCATGACTTCTGGAAAAACATGTATTTGGAATCCATTGTAGGGCCTTATTCTAAACTTGTTATGGAAAAGTAAGCCATGTTTGTACCTATATCTCGGCTCTAGGTTGTTAATCTCCTTTATAACAACTTCTACATGATATTGGTGAAACCACTTGCCAATGGCCATGGCTTCTTGTTAGGTGCAAGGAATATTCTTCGTGGCTTTATTGCAAGGAATAATAACTTTACAAGGTCTTCCACTAAATATCATTGAGGATTCCTTATCCTCCACTTTAACTAATGTATTCCCCTTCTTCTCTTGTTGAGGGTTGTTCCTAGTCATTGTTTCCTTTGCTCCTAGCTTAAGAATCACTGAGGCCACCAAAACTAGCATATAAAATATTATGTATATTTTCTTGTTGGGGAGATCTCGAATTGCTTTTCTATTCCACTTAGTAATGCAACACAGTCCTTTCCAATTAGTCCTCTTGTCTTGCCCTGTGTGTATTTTCATTTACTATGTCACAAGTCCTCGATCTTGGTTAGCATCCCAAAGCCAAAAGCATGTTAAATTGGTAGCACTTTTAGAGTTTTGTCTCTCTAGAAGAAGCAAACATAGGACAACCAAAATTGTTTCCAAGATCTGCGAACTATAAAAATGCATTGGATTTAAATCGCTTAGTCTAGTTCCAAACATAATTCCTCTCCTACATGCATTACTACTATACATGTTCTTCATATCATTATTGGCCATGGGAGGATGGGAATTTGGCTTGATGCCAATATATTTCATTGTACTCTCCAACCTAGTGTTATCTTTTCCACGTACGAAAAACTTGCATAATCCACCAACTGTTGTGAAGTTGAGTTAAGGTCAGTTTTTGTGGGTATGATTTTATTTGATGCATGGGCTTGGAGTTAACCCTCGTCACATCAAGTGAAGCTGATATAGGTGAGTATATGTTGATTTATCTCAGTAGTAAGCAAAAGGTAAAAGTGATATCATCTTTAGACAGGCAAAAAAAAATGCATTATATATTTCTCTAGAGGGATGTTATTTTTATTGTCTCAATTTAAGACACTCAATGAAACGCAACATTTAACACAATACACAATTTGTTTTATCTCTCGACTTGAAACGTGATATTGTCTCTGAAGATGGAAAAAGATTTGTATTCTATGTGATTTCTAGAAATAATCTTTTTATTGTCTCAATTTAAGACACATTTAAAGACAATACACAAGTTTTATTTTTTCTCAACTTGAAACAATTTATCGTTTACTGTCTCAAACCCCCCTTGATGTAGTAGTGTCAAAGTCTTCTTTATGGTAGTAGCACGTGCTTTTGATTGTGATGACACCAAAAATATTTTGTTTGCCTCATTTTCCTAGCATTGAACCCTAACTAATACCCTCTTTCTTTGATAATATTATGGTTTATCAATAAGTACCCTAGTAAATATTAACTCTTTCTTTGATAATATTATGGTTTGCATGCAATATAATTTATAAGGATACACTTTTTTATGATGTATTAAGAAAGGTAAAAATTAATCTATGGCATATATGATAAGTTTATCTAAATTATGATACATTGATGATGCATTTTTTTAATACAATGTTTATCCTTTTGGGTTTTAACAAGTTTGAAATAATTTTTACCCTTCTAATTTTCTAAATTTAGTGCAATTGAATTTTATTTATGTTTTTAATACTAAGATATGGTATGGCAAAGTTTGATAGCTCACTAAAATAACCCTGTTTTTCATTCTTTTGTGAGAATCTCTCAAAAATAAGTGTTCATTGACTTCTCTTTTATTGGAGAATTTGAATAAAAATATCCATAAAACTACATAGAAATATTCACATACCCATGTGCCCTCTTTCTTTGACTAGTACCCTAGTACCCAATTTATTTGATTCATACAAGCGTTGAGGATTAAATTTGATGGCCAAAACACCCATCTATTAAATATAAGATTCCATGCTTCTCATCAAAGTTAACAAATAGGCTTAAATGTGTTTGTTTTTTGGGATATGTTTTGAAATACTGCTTATTTTTACAAATCCAATGCATACCAAACCAACGTAACTCTTTGTTCTTTTGGTTGTCGAGCATGGTATTCTTATAAAAGGACTTGCCTATTTTGGTTATGGAACCAACTTACAATTGCTAGTTTCAATCCCAGTTTCAGGAGCTCACGATTGTAGGTCTAACTATGATAAGCCAGCCATAGTACGAGAGGACTGGGTTGTTCTAACCTCCTATATATAGATATACCATAACATAAGCAATATCTTTCCTACTTACCAAGGTCTAGTCCATAGAAATATCTATCCTAAGGTGGGAAACAATATAGTGAGGTTAGAACTCTTTTTTCTAGTAGTCGTTTGGTACCTCAATGTCAACTCATCACTAAAAAATCAATCCAACATCACAAATGACTCTGATTTTTAAGGGGTGAAATAACCTAGACCCATTTCTAGGATTGGGAAGTGGCTCTTGTGATGGAAGCCATCATGGGATCAGTTAATGTTTCAGAGTTGGGTGATTCAAACCTTGGAAGGTGCACACACAATAACATAAACACAAAGATAGAGAGAATAATAAATGTATCAATCTTTTGATGCTGCGACAAAATAAATCATCAGGGACCCAAGGTAGGCTACCCACAAACACATACCACTTTCTCATATTAATCATCTTGAATTGGACAATATATTGCACCCATACAATTATGGTGGTTTAACCACATTAACACATATTTGGACACGTTATAATAATAATAACATAAAGTTAACATAGTATAAAAGCAACTAATATTTTGGAGTTTTTTTTAACCTTTAACAATCAACCTCGAATAAGAGATTTAAAATCTACTAAATCCCTTCACACATTCAAACTATCGTTTATTGCAAATGATTGGTGAACGCTCTAACCAATGTTGAAGTATGCAATATCCATCCCCCTCAAACAAGATTTGCATCTACTACCAGCATAGATTCAAATCCTAGGCTCTATCAAGCGCTGAGAGGGATCAAATCTCTCGAGGTGCAAACATCTTATTAAGTTTGCACTCAAGAAACTAATGATTTGATTCAAACCAAAAGACACATATTTTTATTTAAGGTCGACATATAATATTTATTATTAATATTTGATATTATTTATGGTCGACATATAATATTTTTTTATTAATATTTAATATTATTTATGGCCGTCATATAATATTTTTTATTATTTTTTATTTTTTTAGGAATGAACATTACAACATCTCCACCATACATGGTTTTAAAACCATGTGCAAGGCCCTCCTAAAACCATGGGTTGTTTAGGAGGCCTTGCACATGGTCTTAAAACCATTTGCAAGGCCCTCCTAAACCATGCACAATAAAACCATGGGTTGTTTAGGAGGCCTTGCACATGGTTTTAAAACCATTTGCAAGGCCTTCCTAAACCATGTACAATAAAACCATGGGTTGTTTAGGACAAGGCCAACATTTTTTTGCGGATAATTTAATTTCTATTTTTTATTATTTTGTTAGGTAGGAACATTACGACGTCTCCCCCATATTGTGTTGTTTTTCTGACCGACATTTTTTTGCGAATAATTAAAAATATATATATATTGTTTTGTCAGGGAGGAACATTACAACATCTCCCCCATATTAGGTTTTTTTTGTGGCTGACATTTATTTGGCGGATAATTAAAATTTTATTTTTTATTATTTTGTTAGTAACAAACGTTACAACATAATATTGACAAACGTTACAAGATATTCCACATTACATTACAAGATCTCCCTCATACTGGGTTGTAGAGCGCCTCTCGGCGCAACAAAAACACAACCCCTAATCCAAACTAAGTTCATCATTTCTATACTTTACATTTATCAACTTAAGTGTCCACGTGTGGTGCTCAACTTAAAAGTTCACATGGGGTCATGATTACAATGTTTGGTTTACCCCAAACCATCAACCTAAAAACCACATATGAGTTAATTCACACACTTTGGGACCTAGGTAGCTAGCCATGACACTCATCGGTTTTCTAGGAGATCAAATTTATTTGGTTATATAAAGTATCTTCAATGTTTACAAGAACTATGTTTTGCCTATATATTAGGCCAATCCAATTATAGGAAAAATGCCTTTTCGGTCAATCTTGCTGCAACTAAATGTTATAACTTTCAACTTCCATTGCGTGTCATGCACTAACAACTAGATTAGATTATTTTCAGGGCAATCGAGTCACTATAAGACTCCAACAAAGAACACTATCTGCTAAAAAATGAGACTTGAACTTACTTAAAATTTAATCTTTGCTCTCAAGGGAAACCATAACATCTTCTTTCCTTTTGTGTTTTTTTCATTGGGGGTGTTCAAAAGAAATTTTTGTTGCGTTTTCTAGAGGATCATGTACATTGAGCTATAGGTTGGGAATTTTCAAAGAATATTCCACCTAACATTGTAGTGGCCAATTCTAATGCAGAGAAAAGAAATTGTGACCCTAATTTGATCTAGTGTGTTATTGATCCAACTAACACTTGAGATTAAAAGTGCAAGAGTGCTACTAGAAAATGGGAAACTCAAGAGGGATTCTAATGTCAACACACATATTTATTCACTTTAGACATGCTCTCCTTTAGTACAATAGGCGTGTCCCTAGGGTTAGGATCACTAAATTTATGCAATGGTGGCTCAAGGTGTTGAGAAGAGGTTCCTTTATGAAACAAATTTGATTTTAGGTTTATTTCATTAAAATTATGGTGATTGATAGGCTAGGATTAGTTCCAAAGTCCACAAGGGAAAGTGGGGTTATAAAGTAATAACTATGGCGACATATACATGAAATATGGATCTCATTATTGTTGTTACAAACACGCGAAAAACTAAAAGAGGACAGATTTATAAAGCTAGAATTTCTATGAGAAAATGGCTCCTTCCAAAGGTGACCTTGAATGCACATGCAAATCAAGACAGGATGATTTTATTACTAGTTGGAGCACACAGTCAACCTCTCACTGAAATGACATAACATAGAAGCATCAAATAGTAAGCAAAATCAACAAGAACCTTGGAGGGCATTCACCTCGTCTGAAGTTATTATTAAAGAGACATGATTGTCTCAAGCTCGAAACCCTTAGCATAACTAAATTGGTATTCCAACAACATAAAACAGCAAGTGAAAGGATGTAAAACTGCACTTAAGAAACCCTTAACTTTCCATTGCTTTCAATAGACATTCAATGAAGCTCAAGAGATTTCTCCCACAAATCCAGCCATGTCTACAAATGGAGAGACGTAGTCCTTTGAGGATTGTAGATCCATCTCCTTACAATAAAATATGGTTTTTTTTCCTAGATCCAATAATTTCTCAAAGAACAATAAGATTGGATTATTTTATATCCGTGTTTTTATCCAAAGGAAAACAATCCAATAACCAAGTCATATGACAAGTCAATAATGAATAAAATTTTGATGTGGTTATGCCATGTGCCTCCTCAAGGTGGATGCCTTCATATAGATTTTAAAACATGTAAAATCTCATCATTAGAGGAAATTTGGGGTCTAAAATGGGCCTTATAAGAAAACGCGCCAACAATAAATTTTGTGAGTTGGAATTCAAGAACCAATAGAATTTCAATAAAATGAGTCACCATAATGGTTGCATTGACATATTTGTCATAAAAGAAAACTACTTTTTTGTTCGTATTTTCAACATATCTCCCTGTGTTTTTACTCAAATTTCATGCAGGTGAGCTCATTGGATGCATAATTAAATTCCGCATCCAACAAGCTCTCTCTCTCTCTCATAATTTGAGTTAAAACACAAGGATATATGTAGAAAATACGAACACAAAAATTAGTTGTTTTATTCTTATTCCAAAATTAATAACTATTATTTTATTATTTTCCTTAGGAGGCCCATTTTAGACCTCAAATTTCCTCTAATGCAAGTGGCACATGTGCCTCATCGAAGTGGACATCGTCGAAAATTGTGCAACACAACCCTCAATCCAAGGATCGATCCACTAGAAAAAAAGAATATTGGAGCCTCATAAAAGTGATTAACATGCTATAAATAGTCCCCTAGGCTAGGATGTATTCATCAACTAATTCTATGAATCGAACTCCAAGAAAAAATGCTAAACTATGTCATTATTGAACCTCCTTAACAACTTTTCCCAAAAATAGCACTAAGTGGTTTAGATCCATAAATTTATCCCAGATATAATGATGATATAAAATGCATTAGATAATCAAAAGATCTCCTTTACAACTGGGTGTTTAAAACAAATTAACTACCCCCTCATATAGTGGTACTCTATCAAAAACATGCCAATAAGTATAAAAATGATTTTTTCTCACACTAAACTAGGTTACATTAGTGGTCAAAATGGTTGCTACAACAACCTTTCATGAATCTAAGGTGCCCTCGTAGAAACAAGAGCTGCATGGAGCTTAGGCCCTTTTAGAATATAAAACTTAATGAAATTTTAACAAATATATAGTGAATAAGAGGTTTTTTTTCACAGAGTAGTATATCGTAAAAAATAGCAAAACCTCCCCAGTGAAATAGCTATCAAATATATTTTTTTCAAAAGAATACCAATTAAAAATATGAGACATAAGTGGACTAGTTGGATTTCACGGATTTTGAGTTTCTATAAATGTAATCATTACTTCAATCAATGAAATAAAAAAGTTCATCATTCCAAGCAACAACAAAGCACAATATGCATCATTTATGTTCGATAAAAAAATCCCTCTCATGACAAAAAGGAAACTTCAATAAATATCGCTACACAAGAAAATAACAAGGTGGGCATATTTTTATAAGCTAAAAGTAAAATAATAAAATACACCATTCCTATTTTTATAACTAACATAAAATAATAAAATACATCATTCATGTTTCTATAAGTAACAATAGGTCCACATTATACTTGTAGTAAAAATGGAAGGCAAGTCCACAATTAATATATTGTATTTATGCTTTTGGGTTTTAACAACTTTAAAATAATTTTTACCCTTTTAATTTGCTAAATTTAGTGTAATTGAAGATCACTTATGTTTTTAATACTAAGATGGTATGGAAAACTTTGATAACTCGCTAATAGAGAACCCCGTGCTCCATTCTCATGTGAGAATCTCTCAAACATAAATATTCATGACTTCTCTTATATAGGGGAATTTGTAGAGAAATATCCACAGAACTATGTTATGAAAAAAATCATTTGAATAATTTGAAGGGTGTAAAAATATTATATGTTTAGCCTTCATTCCTTAAGTGACTCTATCTTATCATGCATTTGTTTGATCCTTTACATTTGGAGTTTAGGTATATATTTTTTATTTTTTATATGTTTGTATTATTTATGTTTGGTTTTATACAACTGACTTGTTATTTTGATATGTCATCGTTGTTATTGTTGTTGTTGTTGTTGTTATTATAAATAATTATTATTATTATTGTCACGTCAAACATTACCCTAATATTTGATAACATCTCCTCCATATTGGTTTTTTGTGATGATCCTTAACCTAGAAATTGAATCACAAGAATTATATAACACCCTTAAACTTCATAAATATACACAAAAGAATGAACATAAAAAATATGGAAAGAAGCCTTAAGATAGGGTAACACCATCACGTACTCCTTATGGAAGGAATCACTCTTCAAGTCATGCTTACTACCAGCGTAGATCCAAATCGTAGGCTTTATCAAGCGCCGAGAGGGATCAAATCTCTTCTTAGGTATCCATTCATTTGATTCAAACCAAAAGACACATCTTTTTATTTAAGGTCCATATATAATATTTTTATTATTAAAATTTAATATTATTTATGGCTGACATATAATATTTCTTATTATTTTTTATTTTATTAGGTACGAACATTACAACATTTCCCCATATATTGTGTTAAAACCACATGCAAGGCCTTCCTACAACCATGGGTTGTTTAGGAGGCCTTGCACATGGTCTTAAAACCATTTGCTAGGCCATCCTAAACCATGTACAATAAAACCATGGATTGTTTAGGAGGCCTTGCACATGGTTTTAAAACCATGTGCAAGGCCAACATTTTTTTGAGGATAATTCAATTTTTTTATTTTTTATTTTTTTTGTTAGGTAGGAACATTACAACATCTCCCCCATATTGTGTTTTTTCGTGACCCACAATTTTTTTACGGATAATTAAATTTTTACTTTTTTATTGTTTTGTTAGGTAGGAAGATTACAACATCTCCCCCATATTAGGTTGTTTTTTGGTCGACATTTATTTTGGCCTATAATTAAAAAAATTATTTTTTATTAATAAAAATAGCGTTACGTAACGTTACAAGATCTCCCCCATACTGGGCTATAGAGCGCCTCTCGACGCAACAAAATAATTCATTGACACTTCATAAGACATATCACTACATTGTTTCTATTTCTTTATATAATTTATATCAAATGTCCAAGGTAGTTTCTAGAGAAGGAACTTTCAAATAAGAAGAACACTCTAGTAAGTCTTCTTATAATTATTTTTTTCACACTACATTTACTTCATGGCCATTATTTACTAGAAATGGCCTCAATACATAGCATTATCCCCCTAGGTACCCCATATTATCCTCTCTAGGTACATTACATTCCATACCCCTTCATATGGTTCATCCTCAAAACATGTAAGGAAGCCATACAATATGACCTACTAAGCAATATAGCCAACCGGTACCAAGCACATGTATCCATCCATCGTAGTGAAATGTGGACATGGTATCCATCTGCTTCATTCCCACCTCGATATTCATCGTGGTTTCTTCCATGGTGTTGTGATACTATGATATTTCCATATTACTTTTAGTCCTCCACTTTCCTCCATATCGGTCTCATTTATGCAGTCAAATTGTTTTTGCAATTTTTGAAAGAAAAAAGAGGATATTTAGCTATATTTCTACAAGTTTGTGTAGAATATGAAGAAACCAGTGGCATATCTAAGTTCCTCTCACTATGGCACCAAATTTTTAAAAAAAATCGTCCATATCAAGTCCAGGAAATAGAGTTATCATTGATTTAAAATCAATTATTGAACCAATCAATGACAACCGCATAGATTGCAGAGATGATAGATTTTAATACGTCCTCGGGTTTTAGTCAAACCAATGCCAATAGATTCATGATGGTTGGGGCATTTCATAATTGGGTTCTAATAGAGATTCTGAGCTATATTAAGGGAGTTATAGTCAAATAAATTTGTTGCCTAAAAAGTAAGTAATTTTCTTCAAAACCCTAACTCTATTTTTGAAGTTATAACAAGCAAGATGCATTTTATACGAAAATTGGGTGGTCCTATTATTGAAGAATACATCAAAGAGACGAAATCATTAGTATCATAGAGGTGGAGATATGAGTGTTTCACGAGTTTAAGAAAATATGTTTCCATATGGTGGATGTTGCTTAAAACCCCTTATAATGTGTCGACACTTCTAGGTGAAGATATGAAAAAGTATTTTTACATAGGTGGGATAATGTTGTGAAGAAGGATTTATGAGATCCATAAGGGTTTATTTTCATATAACTACTTCATATTACTTGTTCATGGATGTATTCATAAATGGAAGATCATTTTTCTATAAACCCTAGTAGCAAGCATAATTTCATAGATGTTAATGTGGTTGAAAGATTGCAAGTCACCGCAACACATATGCGAAACACACAAGTTGAGGATGAAAATGTTCAAAAGAGGCATGAAAATTTTCAAACAACTTCGGTGCTACCAAAATTCATATTTGGAACATTATTAGACACTAAAATTAGCACTACAATAAGCATGTTGGATTGCACTAAAGTCGACGCTATAATTGGCACTAAACATGGCACCATCCAAAAATCAACAACTCTCAACACTTAATTCATTGCAACAACTAGCATAAAACTCAACAAAAAATTTGAAAATTACTTTCTTGCCAACTTTGTGACAAGAAAACACTAAAATTTGGCGGTAAACTAGCAACTAATGGCTTGTTTTGTTATAGTGCATCCACCATATTTTATTTTTGAGGGAAAATCACACTCTAGTCATGTAGTGATGCACTTTGGTCCCCATCAATGACCTAGAGTTAAAGGGGAAACGAGATTGAAAAGTACCATTATCCTCTCAAAAAAAAAACTTCAAATCTCTTTAAAAAAATGGACTATGAAAGGACCTCGGGTTTCCTTATAGGTCTAGTCCAATTTTCTTATCTAAATGCAAATTTGGAGAACATTGACCAAAATTTGGAAAAATGAACTTCGGTCACATACCTTCCAAAGGATCTACTAAGTAATCTAAAAGATCATCATCTCCTCCCATGCTTCAATCATCTACAATGACCTTCTCTTCCAAACTATGTATATCTATCCTCTTATTTGTACACCCACAAGCTACAAATTTAGGATATAATGGATGTATATAACTTTTGACCCAACAAGGTAGTGATTTAATAATTATTTAAATTTGTATGTCATATATAGTTCTTTTATGTAAGTTATAACTACCAATTCTTCAAACTCCCCTAAGGAGTGAGCTATTCTCTAGACAATTTGCACCATCAAGACCAATGCCCTCCTCACTGTGTTAGCCTCCCAATGTTTGAGTCTCAAAATTTGTGGGTCTCGTCGAGAGACATTTTCCCTCCTCTACCTTGGGTTGATGGGGTTGCCAACACGTAACCTCATAGTTAATGCATGGGAGAGTTGGTCCCCATGTCTCGCCCTCCACTCCCTCCCCTACTCTACTTGGAGAAGCTCCCATAGTGAACTCACCCTTGAGTCCTCCTTCTGTGAGTGAACAATCTGCACATTGTGGACTCTACCTCCCTCCCCCTCTGCAAGTCCTTCGAAGACCTTCGATTTGCGCAATACGAGCATACAATCATTTTTCCTTGCAACATTGTTTTGTTTTGGTGGTAGGCTCGTCACTCTGTCATTAATTTTGTTTACTATGTTGTGCATTCGAATTTACTGTAACTTCAAAGTATTTGCAACATTACAAGATCCATTATTATATATACAGTAACTTACTATACCTTGGGCGCACATTTGGGATGGAATTCACTGTAAAGTCGTTCGAACCATGAGAGATCATCGTACCAGAGTAGGGACATTAGCTTGGAATTCTCACATGTCGTCATCTAGTAGTCGGGATAGAAACATCCTTAAGCCTGACACCCGAGCTTAAGATGACTTCGCCAATAAAATTTCCGACCACAAGTCAAAGGTAATCCTCTTGGTTTTTCTCTTGCTTGTATGTTGATTAATGTGTGATTCCATCACAACAATTATCTGTTTTTATTATCTTTTGATTGGCATCATGTGTTTGTATGCATTCTTAAATATAATCTTTATTTTTAGTACAGTGTTATTGTCTAACGTCATAACAATGTTGCGTTGGTGGGTTCAAGTTTGTGGGTTGAAGCGATCTAATGAGAACCGGGAACTTGCATCTGGTGGAAATGATAACCAAGTAAAACAAGCACGATGCTCTTCTTATAATCAAGATCCACAGTTTGCATTCACCTAGACATAATGAAGAATTCTAAGCTGAAGCATTTGTTTTCCAACATTTTGTATGGAATCAACAATCTCAACAACCAATGCTGAAATATAATGAGCACACAGCTATTGTAAAGGCCATTGTCTGGTCTCCCCATCAGGACAGACTTCTTGCTTCTTACTTATATCCAAAGTTTTTAATTTGCTTGCAGACTATTGTAATGGGTGCAGGTGATGAAACATTGTGTTTTTGGAATGTTTTTCCATCTTCTAAAACACAAGTAAAGATGATTGAATACCTTCTAATTTGATGAGGTTGGCTTCTACTTATGTTTTCAAATAGTTGGGAACCTTTTAGCAAAGTTACATTAAAGCAAACGTGTTGATTATTTATGATTTTTTTTCTAATCTATTTGAAGTTTTTAGAGATAGGGTTTATTATGTGTAATAAATTATTATACTATATTTAAAAATTAATAATCTATGAATGTATGCCAAATGCAATTCACAATAGACAAATACAAAACTACACTGAAGTTTTTGCAAAATGTGTTTCCTATGAAGACTATAATAGACAAATACAAAACTACATTGAGGTTTTTGCAAAATGTGTTTCCTATGAAGACTCTATAATAGAATCAAAGTACTTTTTTTCAACTTAATTGGATGTTACTTTTTCATTTGAGCAGTGCATGGAGATTTTCATAAATGTCCATGATATTTTTCAATATTTTTCCGTTTATATGCAATATTTCTATATAACTAAAAGATTGTCCCACTTTTCTGCACATTTTTGCAACATTACCGTAGTCACTCATCTATTTTCAGATACTGTCTGTGTTGACTTTCTATATAACAACTAAAAGTCTGTCCCATTTCTCTGCACATTTTACAACATTACCAATAGCCAAAAAGTCACTCATTCATTTTCAGATATCATCTGCATTAACTTTCTATATAACAACTAAAAGTCTGTCCCATTTTCTGCACATTATGCAACGTTACCAATAGCAAAAAAGTCACTCATTCATTTTCAAATACTGTCTACATATGAACCATGATTTGAAGCAAACATCCAAACATAGATATCCAATGACTTGTTGACAAAGCAAGAAATTCAAGCATTGTATTCCCTATCACAATGCCTCCACTCAAACTAAGATAATGCTTTCGTATACTTTGCATGTATATCTTAGCCAGTCAACATTCCCTACTAAAATGATCCTTTTGTATTATTTTGCATGTATATCTTGGCATTGGGCATTCCCTGGGAGAAATCTATGGAGTAATGTGGGGTAAAGTATGCTCCAGTTTTAATCAACAAAATAGCATGGAGAAAGTCGTTAATGTATTTTGCACATTCCAGTGTGATATTATTGGAAACATTGAGATAAAGTCCAATGAAGTAAAGTTGGGATAGAATTAGTTATAATTGATGGACATACACTAGGCCAGTGTTTACAGAAAAATCTGCTAAATCATGGTGCTTTTTTTTTTAATTTTATTCTTGATTTCATTCACAAGTAATTTGACCAATTTTACTATATCATAACAAATGTTCCTCAAATTGCATAGTTTTGCTAAAGCCGGATTTATATATGAAAGATGTCTCCCCTGCATAGGCAATGGTAAACAACGAAATTCATTACCAAGAAGTATTGGCACACCAAGTGTGTGAAGTTGAACAAGTAAATTTACTTGAATAGTATATCAGAGGACACCTTCATACCTTCCGAAGATTTATAACTGACATCGATTCTTAACTGGAAAGGAAAAAGACAAGATACCAAATTTCATGGAAATTTGCTTTTCAATTTCAATGTAGTGAGAAAATATAACTGACATCGATTCCTTACCAAGAAGTATTGGCACACCAAGTGTGTGAAGTTGAACAAGTAAATTTACTTGAATAGTATATCAGAGGACAACTTCATACCTTCCGAAGATTTATAACTGACATCGATTCGATTCTTAACTGGAAAGGAAAAAAATAAGATACCAAATTTCATGGAAATTTGCTTTTCAATTTCAATGTAGTGAGAAAATATCTCTTTGATCTCGTAGAAAAATTCCAAACATAGTGATAAAGAATTTTCTTATATTAAACTATGCTGTAAAATCTGTGAGAATTTTCTTATATTAAACTATGCTGTAAAATCTGTGCTTCGGATCCACTAGCTATCATTGTTAAAACTTGTGCATAAATCCTCCTCATAATATATCTTCAAAAAACACTCTGCAATTGGTGAAAAAGGATCATGTTCCCATTTATTAGTTTGTAGCGATGGATGTAATGAATATGTTTAAATGAAAGCTCCATCATGTACTTCATAATACATATAGTGCTTAGTTTTGTACTTCATAATACATATAGTGCTTCGTTTATATATGTTGAATTGTATTTATATCTGGTCCAAAATCAACAATAACTTCATCGATGTTAAGACCATAATAATATTGTTGAATTGTATTTATATCTGGTCCAAAATCAACAATAACTTCATCGATGTTAAGACCATAATAAATTATATTATTAGTAGAAATTTGGAAGACCATATGAAGCTCTACTCTTTCAGGGTGAAAGTTGTATAGATTTTGTTTTAAGGTGAAGTTGTATAGATTGAAAGGGTGAAAGTTGTATAGATTTTGTTTTTAAGGTGAAGTTGTATAGATTTTGTTTTGGATACAATGTCTCTTGATAGAAATTGGATCATCAATGCAAAAAACCTAAACACAATCTTCCCATGGGTGGCAAGATTGAGAAGCTTCCTTGTTAATTCGTGGCTTTCAAATTGGATACAAGCATACATTTTTCTCTAGACGATTGGGTTGTCCTAGATTGCATGCACACACGCTCTCATGTCCTATAATTTCATAGAATGTTTCACCAACACTTCACCATATTATATTAATAGGAAATTTGATACTTGAACTGTTCCATAAATCCCCATGATCAAGCTTCCAAGAACCTCAGACTTCTTGTAGCTGCAACTTTCAGGTCTTTATATAGTTGTGATTCACAGAGATTGGCATTGAATGCGTAGATCATTTTAGTTTTCTTTCAGAAATGCTAGTCTTATTCAAATGACCAGCTCTAATGTTGATAATTTGGGAATGAACACAATTTCTATGTTCAGTACCCAGCAGGATGACACAAACTCTTAAGGATATTAATGTAGGTAAGTAGGTTAGGCTCAACCCTAACCCTTTGGTTTGCAATGAAAATGTAGAGCATTTTTAGGAAATTCAGTATGGATATACTTTGCAGGTATTCGAAGGAACCACATTTTCTTCTTATCATTCTTCATTCTTCCAAAATTTAAATAACATGCTAGATTAGTTAACGTATGCTCAGGATATGCTCTATGCATACACTACGGAGAAATAATAACGAGCTTTGTAAGAGTTTATGCTGAAGTTGGGAACTTGTGACAACTTTATCAAACTTTGGGGCATCTTCCAGTGGTAAAGTTGAGTCTTTCTGAAAGGATCTTACTTAACCAAAGCCTATCTCCTGAGTCCACCGGAAGGAAGGTCAGAGAAAATTAAAAATAATTAATACATTAGGTTAATATACAATGCAGTGCAGTCATACTAGAAAATATAGTGTTAGAGAAAATTAAAAATAATTAATACATCCTAACAAAGATGCATAACACTTTCAAACCTTTGAATAAGTCATAACCAACAGGAATGGATTTGACTACGCCTGCCTATTTTCTAACATGAACTATCCTTTTACCAATACATATGTCCAAGCAGGCAAGGGGAAGCACATGCACAGCCTACACATCAGTTTAATCCAGTCATAGCTACCACAGCTGACACATTATATTGAACCAGAATATCAAAAGATAACTGAGACGCAGATCTCATACATGTAATTTGTTCCACTGCCTCAACTGGTTGTCACTAAAAAAGTACTACTACTTAAAAGCAACATCAAGTCACATAACCTATTGACAACTTCTTCTCATGCCAGATCCTTGTTCGGCTGCGACTTAATATAGTCACCTTGCCTGGGGCTAACCACCAAATTTCCCAGCGGATGCTCAAGAGTCAATAGTAATACCACCTCACATCTTCCTAAGAATAGGAAGTTCCAATGTTATCTAATATGAGTTCGACCTGAAGACTAAACTCCCATGTCGCGGATGGTGTTATGCCGAGATGATAAAGAATCTGTTACATGTTTGTTCTAATGTAACTTTGCTACAGCATCCCCAACTATTTGAAAACTGAATTAGAAACCAGCCTCATAAAATTAGAAGGTATTCAATCATCTGCACCTGTGTTTTAGAAGATGGAAAAACATTCAAAAAAAGAAATGTTTCATCACCTGCACTCTTTACAATACTCTGCAAGCAAATTTAAAACTTTGGATATAAGCAAGAAGACCGTCCCGATGGAGAGACTAGGCAATGGCCTTTACAGCAGCTGTGTGCTCATTATATTTCAGCACTGGTTGTTGAGATTGTTGATTCCATACAAAAAGTGTTAAAGACTAGGGTTAGGTTAGGGTTTGATAATATGCAATTAAGCTTTTTATTCTTTAATTCATAAACAGAACTAAAACAACAAGGTTAGATCCAGAACAGTACTGCTGCAAAAACTATCTCTTTCAACTTTAACATTCCATTGGTCACTGCGTTAAAGGACAAGGTTAGATCCAGAACAGTACTGCAGCAAAAACAATCTCTTTCAACTTTAACATTCCATTGGTCACTGCGTTAAAGTTTGTCCTTGAGATGATTTACCAAATGCCATGTACAGTAACAATCTTATAACTAGCAATATTATAACTGATAAAGCAATAATAATGTACAGGAAATAACAGCAGTAAAGAACAATTACAATATTAATCTAGCGTCGTTTTAGATCAGCCTTATACTCAAACACTTTTACGTTCTGATCTTGTCACCGAAGGGATAAGTCACCTAGGTGAACAAATGACATACCTTGGGAGAGAGAGCTTAAGAGAGTTATAGCAGTAAGTATACAAACCTCAAATTCTTAGTCAAAAGGAAGAGAAACTTCAATCATTTACTCAGGCTTTAGTAGCACACCAGCAGAGAGACACAGTCATGCCCAGTACAGTCACACTAGCAAAAAAGAAAAACAGTCACGCTGGGCAGAGACAAACAGTCACGCTGGCAAGTGACACACAGTCACACTGGCAAGTGACACACAGTCACGCTAGGTGAGAGACGCAGTCACGCTAGGTGAGAGACGCAGTCACGCTGAACAAGAAACACAGTCACGCTAGATGAGAGACGAACACACTAGACGAGAGACGCATAGTCATGCTGGGTGAGAGACACAGTCACGAATCAGGTCATAGTTATGTCCTAGCTTAAGAACAGTCTCACGGTCCCGCCCCAATCCAACATACAGCCCAGCCTCACGGCCCACCACACAATCTGCAGATAAAGTAAAAAGAGCATCCCTTAAACCCAGTGAAGAAGCAGCAAACCCCTAGCCGCACCAATGAAGCCATAGTCGCATAGACCACCAGTTAAACCCTAGCAGCAAAGGCATCACACCTAAATCAGAGCTAGAACATTTCTTGAAGCATAATGAGAGATAAGACTTGTATTTATAACTTGGAAGAACTTCTAGAAGGGTCTCTTTCAACACCCTAGCTTTTAGGGTTGTTACACAAAAAATAAAAATAGGTTGACTTAGTATAAGGTACCATAGGTCAAATGGTCACATAAATAAAAATAAAGACTATAAAAAAAATTGACTTGGGATAGGGTGCCAAAGGTCCAAAGGTCTTACAAAATAAAAAACCATAAAGTACCAATGGTCCAAAAAATAAAAGCCATAAGGATAAAAGTCATCTTACCAAAGGTACACACAATAGGGGTGCTAGGACCAAGTAAAAAGATAAAGGACTTAAAGTCCACCAGAGGGGTCACAATAAGAAGGTAAGACAACCCTCATACCCACAAGTCCAAGGTGTACCATAAAGGTGGACAAACAAACCCCTTTTTACCTAAAGGACCAAAAAGACCAAGGACTTTAAGCTTTTCTCTCTCAAGGTATAATGCCACATGTATTTTTATCGTCATTGTGTAAGGAGGAGATCCAAACTGGATGATGTGATCCTCTGGTCCCCAATATTGCTCCTAAGGGTTAGTTGCTAGTGACATCATCAAGGGGTGGCCAATCACTTGAGAAACAACCTAGCAGTAACCGATTGGGAGAGAGAACACCACACATCATCATCTTGGTCAACTTGACCAAGATCCACTTGGTTAACTGACCAGGAATACTCCTGCACGTACTACTTGGTCCCAGACCAAGAATCTTCTTGGTTCCAGACCAAGAATCCTTTGTCTCAACCTCCAAGATTTGCTTGGACATCATGTACAAGAAATTGTCTAGTCCCAGACCAGAATACCCTAGAGACATATAGGGGCCCTAACCATATGTTAGGGACTTTGCCATGGCATCAACCTGCTTGGTCCCAGACCAAGAACCCCAGGAGACTACTAAGGGCCCTAGGCTACCTTCTAGGGTCTTACTCTACCCTAAATTAACTGACTAAGATACCATCCTCTCTGAGAATGGGTCTCGCAACTGCAAACATCTTGGTAACAAGCCAAGTGCCTCCATTCTTAAAGAATGGCTTTCAGCCCCAGACTGAATTATGTTAATCAACTCCTAGTAACTGACCAAGTGCCTCCATTCTCTCGTAGAATGGCTCTCAATGTTGCTTTGAAATCAACAAAAAGTTGGACAACAAATGCTTCAGCTTATAATTCTTCATTGTGTCTAGGTGAATGCAAATTGTGGATCTTAATTATAAGAAGAGGATTGTGCTTGTTTTCCTGGTTATCATTTCCACCAGATGCAAGTTCTCAATTGTGATAGGACCACTTCAGCCCACAAACCTAAACCCACCAATGCAATATTGTTATAACATTAGACAGTAATACTCTACTAAAAATAAATATCATATTTAAGAATGCACACAAACACATGATGCCAATCAAAATAGAAGAAAAATAGAGATTTTTTGTGATGGAATCACACATTAATCAACATACAAACAAGAGAAAAACCAACAAGTTTACCTCTGACTTGTGGCCGGAAAATTTACTGATAAAGACATCTTGAGCTTGGATGTCACGCTGAAGATGTTTCTATCCCTACTACCAGATGACAATTATGTGAGAATTCCAGGCTAATGTCCCTACTCTGGTACGATGACCTCCCATAGTCCGAACAGTTTTAGAGTGAGTCGCATCCCAAATCTACACCCAAGATATAGTAAGTCACTGTATACACTACTAGTTTTTCTTTAGATCTGATTAGTTTATCTAGGATCTTTATTTGAAAGAATAACAAGTACAACAAGATGCATAAGATATAAAAGATACACGAGACACAAAGATTTTCACCAGGGAAACCATAAAAGAGAAAACCCCACAAACTTCCTCAGAATAGTAAGATGATCAAAAGCAGTAATAAGAACTATTCAACAACTATCTATATCTCCCCCTTTGTCTCTCTCTCTCTCTCTTTGTCATGCGAACTTGAGAGTGTGAGGTGTGTATAAATGAGGGAGAGCGCCTCCCTATTTATACCCTTTCAAGTCACTGACCAAACATAAGACTAAGGCCCACATGTCTTCCTTAACAGGGCCGATTTCTCCTAGAGAGACTCCAAATACACATTATATGATGTTACACTTGGGACTATTGCCCCGACTTACAACGGAGGTTGTACCTCAAGGTCTAGAAACAATTAAGACATCCCGCAAGGGGGTAAACACATCCCCAATGGGGGTACAACAACATACAGTTAGAATTTCTTCCAAAGTTACAAATACATCATACTCCCTCTTAACTAGGAAGGTATTCTCTCTCTTCACAGTCATCAACACATCTGTTCAAGTCTTCATCGCAGCGTCATCATCACGGAGTCATAGAGTCATCATCATAGCTGCTACCATCATCTTCTTATTATTGATCATCAAACGGTACTATCTGTCATTGGAAGTTTCTACAGAGCCAACCCTCTCTCGGTTGGGTGTAGGCCTAGTCCTCATCCAGGTCTTCATCACATCTCGAGCAAGCCATTTCGTAGGAACGATTCATGGCCTTCTTTAGATGCACAGAAAAAAACAAAGAACAAAGCTTTAGATGCTTACCACCTACGTTCTTTCACCATTGTAATAAGCCAAGATATTTTCACGTCATTAAGACAAACTGCAGCTTCTACTATATGAGAATCGCCTAGGAGCACACTCAGTGCATTACGTCTCTGCACAGTCAACCTGCATTCGTGCTTCGTGACCTTATCATCTCAACATGGGAACACATATATAGATATATATGTAAGGATTGATTACGACCAAACAACCTGCTACATCAAGACCTTTTACGTTCCATGTCAAACTCAAGGACTTATTACATTTGAACAACCTGCGTCTAGCACCTTTTACATTTAGACAACCTTCGGGGCGTATTACATACAAGTAACTTGCGTACCACGCCAGGTCTCATTTTACACTCGAATAACCCACAGGGCTTATTACATTCGAGTAACTTGTGTACCACACCAGGTCTCATTTTACACTCGAATAACCTATCACAGGACTAATTGCATCCAAGGATAACCTGCAAGCTTCACCAGGACTGATTACATCCGAGGACAACCTACAGGACTGATTACGTTCGAGCATCCTGATTCACCGGGATTTTTCCCGCTCGGACAACCTATCTCATTTCCCATGTGAGATATTATGCATCAGTTGTTTCTAGCATAGAAACACATCAAGATTGATTACATCCGAGGATAACCTACGAGCTTCGCCAGGACTTATCCGAGGATAACCTGCAGGACTATTTACGTATGAGCAACCTACGAACTTCGCCAGGGTGTTACACTCAAAAAACCTGTCTCTCTAGCTATGCTAGAACACATCACTCTCTCTTTCGAGGGATCTCGATCGGGATCACACCAAGTCTTTCTCTGAAGAAATTGAACTTCACTCTGGCTAGAGGCTTGGTCAACACATCGGCTATCTGCTCCTCCGTTGCCACGTACTTGAGCTTCACTACTCCTCTCTGCACCATATCCCTGTATAGTGGAACTTGATCTCTATGTGCTTTGACTTGTCATGGAACACTGAGTTTTCCGACAACTTCACGCAACTCTGATTGTCGCAGAAGATACAAGTGACATCCAACTGGAGATCAAATAAGTTAGATAGTATCTTTCACATCCACACAGCCTCGCAACTAGCCGAGCAAGCAGCAACATACTCTGCTTCGGCTATACTCAGTGCCACACATGATTGCTTCCTGCTGAACTAGGAGATCATGCCAAATCCCAAACTGAAGCAACAACCTAAGGTGCTCTTCCTGTCAGTGGCGCTACCTTCCCAGTCCGAATCAACATAACCGTGTAGGTTAATCTTCTGATTTGCATCATATTTAAGCCCATAATCCACTGTACCTTTTAGGTACCTCAAAACATGCTTTGAAGCTATCAGGTGAACATGTCTCGAATCCGTCAAAACTGGCTCAGGGTGTTCACCGCAAAGCATATGTTTGGTCTCGTATTTGTCAAATACATCAATGAGCTAATCATCTAACGATACATCATGGCATAAACCGACTCGGATGAAGCATCACTCAGAAGCTTCAAGTTAGATGCCATAAGTGTGGCTATCACCTTGCAGTCCAACATTATGAATCTCTTCAGAATCTCCACTGCATACTTTCCTTGACCAAGGAAAATTCCATCTGCACTCTGCCACACCTCCATGCCTATGAAGTAGTGAATCATACCTAGGTCTTTCATCTCGAACTCTGTAGCAAGTCTCTTCCTTGCATCTGTAATAAGTTCCTCGTTACTTGTCAAAAACAAGTAATCGACATATAGCAGGAGTATCACAAGTCTTTCGTCTTCCACCTTGAAGTAGAGGTTGGAATCTGCTTTACTCTTGGTAAAGCCCAAGCTCATCAGGAAGTTGTCCATCCTTTCGTACCATGTCCTCGGTGCTTGTTTCAATCCATACAAGGCCTTCTTCAATTTGCACACATGCGTCTTCCTGTCGTGTCTCAAATCCAAGTGGGTGTTCCACGTACACTTCCTCCTCGACTACACCATTCAAGAAGGCTATCTTGACATCCATCTCGTGTATTTTCCATTTCATAAATGTTGCCAATGCAAGTATGGTCCTAATGGAAGTGTATCTCGCCACGGGTGCAAATGTCTCTTTGTAGTCTATGCCTTCTTTTTGTGAGAATCCTCGTGCTACAAACCTTTCCTTGTATTTCTCAATGCTGCCATCTGCAGCATGCTTGATCTTCTAGATCCACTTTCAAGTCACGACAGACTTCTTCTCCGGTCTCGGAACTATCTCCTAGACATCATTATTCATGATCGACTGATATTTCTCAATCATGGCATCCTTCCATTCTTTCTTTTCTTCGACAACTCCATAGGTGGAAGGTTCTTTGTCAATAATGTCACACAGCAGAGCCACATAGTTATTGTAGGGATTTTCCCTCTTTCTCTCTCTATGTATTCCTTCTGGAGCACCATACCTTTCAGTTTCTCGTATGAGCTCCCCTGCCCACGCTGGTTTCCTCTTGTGGGAGTCATTCGCAAGGATTGACTCTACCGATTCTTGTGGTTTCGTCATGTCATGATCTTTAGGGTCTTCTGGAATTGCTTCTCCAATTTCCATATCTCGGACTCTCGTCTCTTCAAGTTCCTCGACTTCCTGGATAGGTGTCCTCCTAGATCTGAAGTATGTCGAGTATTCATCAAAGGCTACATCTCTACTGATGTCGATCTTCTTGAAACCTGGGAAGTATATTCAGTATGCCGTTGATGTATCATTGTATCCTACGAATATACCCTTCCTCCTAGAAGGATCGAGCTTGGTCCTTTTCTCCTATTGGGATATGTATGTACACTGGACAACCAAATATTCCCAGATGGCTGACTTTTGATTTCTCTCCTAAGAAATCCTCTTCAGGAGTCTTGTTGTCAAGTACTCGATGAGGAGTACAGTTCTGTACATACACAGTTGTTCTTGCTTCCTTTGCCCAAAGGTGCATAGGAAGATCCTGGTCATGCAGCATTGCCCTTGCTGCTTCCATGATGGTTCGGTTCTTTTGTTCAACAACCCCATTCTGTTGAGGAATGTATGGAATGCTCAACTCTCTCTTAATCCCGGACTCTCTGCAAAGTTCCTTGAAATCATCTTATGTGAATTCTCTGCCATTATCTGATCATAGAATCTTGACCTTCCTATCAGTCGGGTTCTCGACCAAGGCTTTATATTCCTTGAACTTACTAAAAACTTCACTTTTTCCCTTTCAAGAAATATATCCAAGTCTTACATGATAAATCATCTATAAAGGAAACACAATACACATACCCACTTAATGAGCTAGAAGACATGGGTCCACATACATCCAAGTGTACTATCTTCAATATTCCTTTGGCCTTGCTCTCACTGCTGAGAAATGTCTTCTTCGCATTCTTTCCTTGTGCACATCCTTTGCAAATGCCTTCATGCTTTGCCTAGATCTCTGGCAATCCCAAACTGCTTTGCTTGCCATTGGTAGTACTCTGTAGTGCACATGTGCAAGCCCTCTGTGCCATAGTTCACTTGGTTCAATTGACTCAAGAACCAGTTCTTGTTCAAGCTGTCCCTTTAGCATGTACAAGCCTCTGTCTTCTTCTCCAATCACTGTTGCATCCTCTATTGTCTTTCCTCTAGGCCACATCAGAACTTGGCCATCAACAAAAGCAACCCTAATTCGCTTTGCATCTAATGCAAAGATGGAGAGAAGATTCTTCTTCAATCCTGGAACATATAGCACATCCTTCATCTTTAAGGATTTCCCGGAGTCAAGCTTGTATGAAGCTTCTCCACTCCCTTTTATGGGGTATTGGTAATCATCCCCAAGTTTCACATTGTGTGGTGACCCGTGTTCAGACATATTAACGAATGATCCTTTGTATCCCGTCATGTGTTTAGAAGCTCCACTATCCACGAGCCAATCATTGCTTTCGTGTGAGATAGTGCCAGTAAGTGTTGAGATTAGCACGTACTCTTCATCTGAATCATCCTTCTCTTGTCTGAATCTTTTGTTTGTTGGTTCGTCATCTTCAGCAATATGAGCATGGGATCTCTTTTTCCTGATGGGACAATCTCTTGCAAAATGTCCCTTTTCATCACAAGTGTAGCATCGAACATTTGAAGTATCTCTTTTGGTCTTCTTTTGTTTCTTGCCCTTCTTCTTCTTGTGATGAAAGTTCTCCTTCTTCTCCTTCTTCTCCTTCTTCTTGAAGTTCTTCCTGGTGTGAACTGTGAGAGCTTGTACTTCAGTTGCTCCCATCTTCTATTCTCTTGTCATGAGTCGAGCTTCTTCTTGTGCCAATTCTTTTCGGAACATGCTGAAAGAAAGCACCCTCCTTGCACAAATCCCTTAAATGAATGAATCCCATGACCTAGGGAGATCATTCAAGGTAGTCATTACAATTTCTCCTCCTTAACATTCTCTTCAACTGCTACAAGTTGTTCTTTGATTTGAGCAACCATTGTGAAGTAAGACTGTATAGTCTCAGACTTCTGTATCTTCACATTCTTCAACTGGTTTCTCAAAGTCATCTTTTGGTTGATGTTCTTTCCTTCGAACGTCTTTGTCAAAGCATCATATTCGTCCTTCGGTGTCTTGAAAGAAGACGAAGACACATGGGGGATGAGATGATCCTTAATAAAATCTGCAATGATTATCTTAGCCTTAGTGATGCTTCTCTTATGAGAAACCTTAGCCTCATCTCCCTCTGGTTCTGGAACTTCTTTAGTGATAAACTGATCCAAGTCATTTTCTTCAAGGATCAGAGAAATTATGTACTTCCATGCTCGGAAGTTATCAACCCCTCCAAGATTGTCCTCAAGCTAAGTATGGTGAGTCATCTTTTAAATGAGAACCTCAAATGGATATAGCAAAGATTTAGATCTTACCGATTTAAGGTGTCCGACCTAGTTCCGAAGCTGGCTGACCTAGGGTTTGTCAAAGAAACCCTAATTTTCCAAACTTGGAGTTTAGAAATTATGTTTGAACAGAAAGATGCGCCTCCTTGAGGCAAGTTGCTCAGCAAGGTCACTTTTTGAAAACTGAGGTGGGAAGCCTCTGAAACTTGATGCCCTAGTTCCTCCCGACAACAATGACGGGGTAAAATATTAAACTTCTTCAATTTTGATGATCTGTGGAGAGAACACCTTGAACTAGGAAGCCCTAGTTTCTACTGCCGTACAGTGCCTTCTTTCAGAGAGGCTCTGATACCATGTTAGTTTTTCTTTAGATCTGATTAGTTTATCTAGGATCTTTCTCTAAAAGAATAACAAGTACAACGAGATGCATAAGATATAAAAGATACAAAACACAAAGAAAACCATAAAGGAGAAAACCCCGCAAACTTCCTCAAAATAGTAAGATGATCAAAAGCAGTAATAAGAAGTATTCAACAGCTATCTATCTCTCCTCCTCTCTCTCTCTCTCTCTCTCTCTCTCTCTCTCTCATGCAAACTTGAGAGTGTGAGGTGTGTATAAATGAGGGAGAGTGCCTCCCTATTCATACCCTTTCAAGGCACTGACCAAACATAAGACTGGGGCCCACATGTCTTCCTTAACAGGATCAACTTCTCCAAGAGAGACTCCAAATACACATTACATGATGAGAGACTCCAAATACACATTACATGATGTTACTCTGGGGACTATTGTCCCGACTTACAATGGAGGTTGTACCTCAAGGTCTAGACACAATTAAGACATCCCGCAAGGGGGTAAACACATCCCCAATAGGGGTACAACAACAATCAAAATATCTTCCGAAGTTACAAATACATCAACATATACAATAATGGATCCCGTAATGTTGCAGATACCTAGAAATTACAGTAAATTCGAATGCACAACATAGTAAACGAAAATCATGACAGAGTCCACAATGTGCAGAGCATTCGCTAACATGAGGACGCAGGGCAAATCTGTGATGGGAGCTTCTCCAAGCAGAGCAAAGGAGGGAGTGGAGGGTGGCACGTGGGGACCAACTCCCCATGCATTAACTGAGAGGTTATGTGCTGACAACCTTGTCATCCTAAGGCAGAGAAGGGCAGATGGCTCTCGACGATTCCTGCAAATTCCGAGACCCAAACACGGGAGGCAAACGCTATGACGAGGGCATGTGTCTTGACAGTGCAAATCGTCGAGAGAATAGCCGACTCCATTGGCTAAAGTTTGGCTAAATATCACTCCAAACTCTGGCGATTTCCAGTCTTTATAGAAAGTTGTACAAAACCATTTCTCGACCCCCACGCGTAGGTTTCAATACCGCCTTGCTGCAACGAGGAGTGAATCGTGGCCACCCAAATCAATTAGCAGCGAATGTGAAAACTTTCAAAGGTGGATTTATAAACTATTTAGCATCACAAAATGTGTTGTTTTCGATCAGCCATTGGATGCATGAGAAATGAACAGGAGATGAATGACCTGTTTGGTATGGATGGTTCGGCTCTTTATATTGTTCTTCACACAGACATACAGTGCTCGATCCTCAATAAAAACATAGAGCTTCGATTTATAATTCCTATTACAAACACATCAGTGCAAAAATCAATCCATCAGATTTTCAATTAAAATTCGATTTAAAAGCTATAAATATACACATAAGAATATTACTATATAAACTTGTCATCTGGAACAAAGAATAATTTATTTCCTACTGCAGAGAATGTATGCTCTGTTTCTTTCATTCCAAGAACAACTCTTGATTACCGAATTGCATTTTCTTTAAAACTATACAATCCCATCCAAATCCATACAATTAGGATATGTCAACAAACTCAAAGATCCTTGGTCCTAATTTAGATAAAAAACGTAATTTATCTCTTCAAAGATTGAGCATTTTTTACAACAAAAGCCATTATTAACACACACTTAGCACTATTATTAAGGAACTAATTCCTATTCAAAACAAAAGCAGCTAAACTATCTTTCTAGAAATTAATAAAAAACAGAAATCAAATGATGCCTCTGCACCAGGGTGCAGGAGAAAGGGGTGCATGGCCATGTTTTTGCATATATGTTTAAACGCTGAAAAACTTGTTAATTGGGTTGAAAGCTATAAAAAACCCATTTATTTAACTTCTCCATGTGAGGTCTAATGGGTGTGATCCTAAAATGTGTAAACCACTTCTAATTTTTAAGGCTAATAGTTACTGAAACTAAAATTTAAGTCACTCTGGACAACATTACTAAGTTGAAGGTGACCAATTTGAAAATAGAGCCTCATTTTTCCAGTCAACCAATGGTTCATAACTTCATTATAATGGCATCCAACACAGCAGAAATGATTTCACGGTTTAATTGTAATGCAGATAATGTGTGAACCATGTCATTACACAGTAGTGCAGATAATATACTTTTGCATTAGGCAAAAGTAAATTTTTGAACTGGGAAGAAAGCTTAAATGGCATTCAGGAACTGGCAGAAGAATAAAGTTGTATTCAAAATCGATAGGTACAAGCACACCATTTTTAGTGTCCATCAAAATTTTGACAAGTGCTTGTCTCCTACTCCAGCCATGCAGACACAACTAATTCTTGTTTGATTTGAAGGAAATTATAACCACAAATCTATCACTGTTGATTCTTGTTATGACGTAAGTTCAATGGCAAAATCTGGAATGCTAAAATTTTGGGACTATATTGTTGTTGAGACCTACTCCGGTTGCAGCTGTGGTTGTGGCCGAGGCTAAAACTGGTGTAACTGTTGTTGCAATTGTTGTGTGAGTTGTGACTGTAACTGCTGCAAGAACTGAGGATGTTGTGTGCAACTTCTGGGACTACTTATTTCCACCAAAATGTAGTAAAATAAAAAATAAGGTTGAGCATTCTCCATGATTTCCTTTTGACTATGCAATAAAGGTTTGTTAGCTCTCTTGTCTTCTGGCCCCATAGATTTGTACAAAAACTCTAGGTTTATTGCTTTGCTCTCGTAGTCCACACCAAACTAGTACATGGTCCTAAGTGTCTCGTGAATTACTATGGCATCGATCACAAAAGCTACCAAACATATGGACTCCGATTGTGTACCCTTTAGCCAAGTTTTCCCAACACACCCTCTATCATGCCACTGCAAGTGGCACCTAAAGTAGGGCCCTTACACTCATGATATCAATCTTGCCGAATTTGCCATAGGCCCCACTCATTGCTTCAAGCATCTTTCATGTGGTGACAACTAGCATAGATCCATCTTAAAAGGAATCTACCAAGCGCCGAGAGGGACCAAATCTCTCAAGCTGCAGACCCTTTTTTAAGGGGGAAATGTTGAGGAAGTGTGTTACGCAATGTTTATGGTTTTAATTTATGTAATTTGTTTAGTTTATATATATGCCATTCTAAATATTTTAAATCTAATTTGAGCCAACATGTTATTTTTTATAATATTTTTTTATTTTTTATAAAAGACACATGTCAACTCTAGGATGTGCAAGGAAGGAGTTACACAACTCCCCCCTACTGGGTTGTAGAATGCGCCTCTTCGGTGCAATGATTCACAAGATTAGACAAATGAACAACTCACAAAGTGATGTTCTTCTCTTGTGCAGGCCTTTAATATCTTTTTACTTTACACAATCACAATGCCTTTTTTATTCAAAGTTCTAATTCACAAACTACTTAGGATTCACAGACTCCTAAATCAAAATAATGCTTTGATACCATATAGAATTTTATGTGGGTGCATCAAAAAATTGCAAATAAAAAAATGCAGAGAGAACAACGAAGGACATATATATAATGTTGCAGAAAGTACATGACCAGAGCGTGAGGTAGGCTACCTATGTTCTTCGACTTCAACAGGCTTACACTCTATGTTCCTTACCAGGTTTGTGATAGAATATATCATGACTCTAAGCATGTCCAAAAAACCCCAAATCCCTACATGGGTCTATACAATAAAGAGTGCTATTCCAAATGAACTCCCATCCATAATAGATATGTTTCACAGTCACAAACATAGTTCAGGGAAGCTAATATGGGATTATATAACTTTACTAATGTCCAACAACTGACAAAGCATGTCCAGAGAACCCCCAAATCCCTACATGAGTCTGTACAATGAAGAGGGCTATTCGAAATGAACTGCCATCCATATTAGATATGTTTCAAAGTCGCAAACACAGTTCAGGGAAACTAATATGAGATAATATAACTTTATTAATGTCCAACAAATTACCAAAAGCAAGTTTCATGGGACTAAAAGGTAGAGTCGATCTTAACAATCAGTAGGGGTACCATATGTAAATTCCTTAAAACCCACTCTTGAGTTACATAGTATATATATATATATATATATTATTACTAACAACCACAAATAGGTTTCTTCACAAATATCGCAGCGGAAAATAAATACTGAGAAAAACGGAACAGCAATCACATCAATAGAGACACCAATATTTTCGGATATGAAAACTCCCAAAAAAACCCAAGATGGGAAATCCGGTGCAACAGCCTGAAAACATATTTTTAGTAGCAAGTTATAGAACAATACAATCAAGAAATTGATTTTACCCAACCTAGCAAAATCGGATAACCAAAACTCACAGAGAAAATAGATCATACGGCCCTACACCAGCCTCTGCGTCACCTGTACGGCCTCTATGTCACTTTACAGATGCTGATGTCACCCATACGGCCTCCTGTGTCACCCGTACGGACGCGTACAACTGTTGACGTCACGCGTACAGCTGTCTGTGTCACAACCTCTACATCATTGTGAACGGCCTCCCTGCGTCACTGTAAGGCCTCTGTGACTTGCCTACGTTGCCCTGTCGATCTCCAGAAAATGTTCTTCAGTCTTACTCTCTGCAAAATTCTTCTGCAAACTTTCTCGCTCACTCTCTGGCAGAAAGCTATGAACAAGAAATCTGTCTCTGACAATGTGTGTATCAAAGCAATTGTCTGTGTGTCCTCTCCACTAAATCAATCTCCTTTTAACTCAATGGCCAAGCAAAAACCCTAACTCTCACTATGGATCAATGGATGAGATCCTCCAGTGAGATCAATGACCAAGATTAGATTAGCCATCACTTCAAATATTTTTCACTTGAACTTTATAAAAGTGCCTCCATTAAGTCAAATTAAAATTAGATCACATAATGCACTTTTCCTAAGTATAAACTTTGGATATAAAGGCAATGATCAATCTAGCTTCCTGTTTTATGTCTTCCATCAAGCAAGGACACATGCAAATGATAGAAGAACTTCCTTGTTGCCACTTTTTAAAACTCCCTCTCAATGAGGAAGGGGTTCGGTAGCAACCCCAACTTGTCTCTGAACTTCACAAAACTGTGCATGCAAAGTGCCTTGGTGAATATGTCCGCCACCTGCTCATCTGTTTGAATGTACTCCAACCGAATGGTTCCTTTCTATACACAGTCTCTCAAGAAATGATATTGGATGTCTATGTGCTTGCTCCAGTCGTGGAACACTGGATTCTTAGATAGCCTGATGCCACTCTAATTGTCACAACAAACTACCATAGCCACTCATACTCGAATAACCCTAAAAATAACTTTCTCAGCCACATCCCTTCACATGCAGCCAAATTGGCTGCCATGTACTCATCCTCTATCGAGCACAATGCAACTGACTTCTGCTTCCTGCTAAACCAAGAGACAACCCCTGACCCAATGCTGAAGCAACAACCTGAAGTGCTTTTTCGGTCTTCTACACATCCTGCCCAGTCATCATCTGTGAAGCCTGCTAACTGTACACTCCCACTACGCTCATAAACCAATCCATACTCCATTGTGCCCCTAATGTAGCAAAGTACATGCTTCGTAACTATCCAATGCACTCTTCGAGGGTCCACCATGAACCAACTCAAAGAGTTGACTGCAGAGCTAATGTCTGGTCATGTGTTGACCAAATACATGAGTGACCCGATAAGCAAGCGATACAATGTAGGACCAAACTCTTAACTTAATGCATCAATCTTCCTCTAGTTGGTAACTAGAGGTGTGCACATGGGTATATAGTCCTCCATCCTGAATCTCCTCAAGATCTCTACTGCATACTTCCCCTGACCAATGAAGAAGCACCCATCTCTCTGCCAAACCTCCAGACCTAGGATATAATGCATCAACCCAAGGTCTTTCATCTCAAACTCAACTGCAAGGTTGGACTTGCTCGCCAATCAGCGTCTCATCTCCTATAAGAAAGAGATCATCTATATACCAAATCAATATGGGAGGTACCTCACCTGACAAGAAATACAGGTTGTGGTCAACCTCACTCCGGGTGAATCCTATCTCCCTTAGATAGTTGTCAATCCTCGAGTACCATGCCCAAGGTGCTTGCTTGATCCCATAAAGACCTCTATGCAACCTGCATACATGTGACTCCCTGCTCTCCACCTCGAACCCCTCGAGTTGCTCAATAAATACCTCCTCCTCTATAACTTCGTTAAGGAAGGCAATCTTCATGTCCATCTGATGAACGCGACAACCCATCTCTGCTGCTAATGGGAGAATAGTCTAAATAGAAGTGTATCTGGTGACAGGGGCGAAGGTCTCCTCATAGTCAATACCTTCCTTCTGTGAATACCCCTTTGCCATGAAGCACGACTTGTACTTCTCCACGCTTCTGTCAATTGCATGTTTAACCTTATGGATCCATCTGGATCTAACGAGTCGTTTCCTTTTGGCCTTGACACAACCTCCCACACCTAGTTTTGTGTGATAGAATCATACTCCTCAACCATAGCCTCTTGCCACACATCATGTTGTGCAACCTTCTCGAAACTGGAAGGCTCGAAGTTAATCAACTCCGTCATCAGTGCCATATAGCTAAGTTTATATGGTGGTTTGCTCCGCCTCATGGAGCTCTGTGGAAGAGTCACTTGCCTAGAATCCTAAATTGTGGACCTAAACCACTTACGCCGTGGCCTAGTGTCTACCTATTGCTGTTGTTGGATATCCTCCTCTTGCTACGGCTCATCCTCTAAGTCAATGACCAAAGGATCTTGTCCACCTGACTCCCTCTGACTACCAAAACCTATGTCACTGTATGGCCTCTGCAATTTTCCTGTGTTTCCCTATCGATCTCCAAAAAATGTTCTTCAGTCTTACTCTTTGCAAAATTTTGCTGCAAACTTTCTCTCTCATTCTCCTTCTAAAAGCTATAAGAAAGAAATCTATCTCTGACAATGTGTGTGTCAAAGCAACTCTGTGTGTGTCATCTCCACCAAATCAATCTCCTTTTTAACTCAACGGCCAAGCGAAAACCCTAACTCCCACTATGGATCAATGGATGAAATCCTCCGGTGAGATCAATGGCCAAGATTAGATTAGCCATCACTTAATAACTCCCACTATGGATCAATAGATGAAATCCTCTGGTGAGATCAATGGCCAAGATTAGATTAGCCATCACTTAATTTATTTTTCACTTGAACTTTATAAAAGTGCCTCCATTAAGTCAAATTAAAATTAGATCACATAATGCACTTTTCCTAAGTATAAACTTTGGATAAAGGCAATAAAGGCAATGATCAATCTGGCTTCCTGTTTTATGTCTTCAATCAAGCAAAGACACACGCAAATGATAGAAGACCCTCCTTATTGCCACTTTTTAACACCATAAGCTATCCCCCAAAAGCATGAAGTTATATATACATGATCAAAGAAAACATGAACTAAGTATTACATCCAATAGAACGAAAGAGGAGAGACTGTAAGAGAGTTTCTAGAAGTCAGTAAGATTAGGATGTCAAGGAAGAAGCAGAGGAGGAGGAAGTATCCTCCACAAAGTCAAGCACAAAGAAAGAACCAATGAACTATTTAATGATGTCGTCAGTATAGCAAAAAGAAATAAATAGGACAATTTTTATTAAGGGAGCAGAAACGCAAATAAATATTATTATATTATCTAATATCCGGAATGATATAAATTATGAATGTGCCAAAACTTTCATCAGTACATAAAATCAAAAGATGAATAAGGTTAAATGGGTCCACGAAGAAAGGAACCAAGTTAACCTGTAAGTGCAGTTTCACCTACTCCATAAACAGAATTTAGACCACTTTTTTCACCAAGTTGGAACCTGGTTGCTCTAGAAAATCAGAACATGCATTATCATTGATCAAAGAAACAGGTTGAATCAGTTTCTCTCTGATTTCAAATCCATCTTGAGTGCCTTCAGTGCCATCGTCTTCCCAATTCATCCTAAGTGTGCCTTCAGTGCCATCAGTGCCATCGTCTTCCCAATTCATCTCATTTCCATGTCTGACTTTCTGAAGTCACAGTTATATGTTATCATCCTAAGTGTGCCTTCAGTGCCATCAGTGCCATCGTAAGTGTGCCTTCAGTGCCATCAGTGCCATCGTAAGTGTGCCTTCAGTGCCATCGTCTTCCCAATTCATCTCATTTCCATGTCTGACTTTCTGAAGTCACAGTTATATGTTATCAAACTCAGGAAGTGTCCGCTGACCTGATAGACTTAACTTCTCAGCATCTAGATGCAATTCAGAATCTAAAATGTAACTACAATTACCAGAGTCATGCTGGCTCTTATCTTTGTCATAATCAATAACATAATTTTGTGGCTGCATCACCACAGTGGCATGTTTCTTTTCATCAATGCGGACTCTTTCAAGACAAGACAGTTTATTTCATCTAGCTGCAATTTCTCAAGCTCAAGAGCATGAAGAATAGCATCTTCACGATGAGCATATTTTTCTTTCTTCTTTGTAGGAACACCTACACGAGATTCTGCCTTTAAAATGAAAAGTCCAGAGAAACTGAGAATACACAAACAATAAAATGGACTTACTTGAAATTGAGGATGAAAAACTTGCACAATATCCACTTCATCCAAGACTAGAAATGTTGTAGTTACAAGTCGCGATGGACATGCTTTTATAGAGGACATCCATGCCTCTTTTGACACTCTACTTTTCTCACTTCTAAGGATTTATATGCACAAAAAGCTAAAATAGTGTGAGAGCATGGACACAAAAATGAAAGCCCACATGGGATGGATTGTGGGGGTTACATTCTCATGTGGATTATGTGCACTTCAGAAGAAACCTACAAAGAGAATGTACAATATAGTATTTGTCCTTTCATCTAGCTGCAATAAGTACACATGGAGGAAATAAAATTAAAATGGAATTGAAAGAGTTAAATAAGTGAAGAAATCTACAAACATGAGAAACCATGTACAATCATAAGGTCGATCCAAATAGAGTATGATAAGTGGAACTATAATTTGGCTTAGGAATTGTCACGACTACAATCATATCGAGAAAAAATGCCCTCACAAGCTGCAAAAGAACCAAGAAGAAGACAAGGGCTTCAAATCACAGAAAGGGGAAGAGAGAAGATCAGATCCTCAAATGCCTAACAAACCCAAAAAGGTATGGAAACCAAATGGCGTTATTCAAAAGAATCAATTTGAGGTTTTAGATTAGTATCAGAATGGTACAGATAGAAAGCAATCTCCTCCTTTGATGTAAGAAAATCCACAAATACTAGTGGAGAGCCCTAAATCACCACCAAAGCTAAAACACACTAAAACACGTACTGGCAGACTCAGAATCCAAACTTCTATTTTCACCTCTGAAGAAGAGCAATTCTGTGATTACTGAGGCCAGTGGCATGCAGACAGGCAGTATACAACAAATGCATGGGCATTGAAGCCCTACGCACCCTCCAACAGGTTTGTGACTCTGTACTCACCAATTCATTGTTTCCTGAGGCCATACACACCCCAAACAAGATGTATGCATCACTGTTGGGCCATACATAGCCTTGAATACCATACCTCCTTTCCTTAGCTGTACATTGAACTCTACATTGAGCAATTAACATATTCATTGAAGCTGCAGTTGGCGAAACTCTCTTTTCCTTGAAGCAATGTAAAGGCATGCACCCCACTAATTAATGGTTTGGCTTATGCTTTGTTATCCCATATGAAAATTGGCTTATATGAAAAGGCGACAAGGATTGTGTATGAGAGAATTAGATTAATTTAAAGGGGAGTCAAATAATGGTGATAAAAACTTATGTTAGGTGAGTGTTGTAAATCAACCCATCACTTGCCATGCCTCTCAGCATTGTACTCACCAGTAGGCGAAATCATAAGAGGATTTCAGTCCAATGTAATGAAAATTGCTTCTAGCAACACATTACATAAAGTAAACCATTGAAAGCAAATCCACATGGAGACACCAGTAGGCAAAGAATTTAAGTACATATGCTGGAGTCGTTTAGTATAATGGTGTTTGGACTGGCATTCTTTTGATGCTTGAACATTCTCCTTTTGATGGTAGTGAAACCTACAGCCTGTGCATAGAGTTTGAAGGCACTATAATCCTGTGTGTAGCTGAATTTGACACACACATGCACAGATATATATACCCCTTGCTTTTGGAGTATTGTGAAGTAAGGGGTGTATAAAACATTGTTTTGGATAGTGTTGGTCTTTCACAACTCAAAGCTAGAGAATATTTAAATCACCAATGTATGTTCCAATCAAGAGGTCATTAAGGACAATGCTGACAGTCCTCTGATGGTGGATAGATATACATGCCTGTACATTGCCCAAAGCATGTTTGTATGACAGGGATTATACTTTTGTTTTGTGGTGTTTGCATACCTCCACAATTGGACAAGCCTAGCACTGTTGAATTACCGCCATTCTTACACAATTAAGACTTAGCATGCACTCTATTCACTCAATTTAACCTTATACAGTTATACTTCATATTTGTATCAGTTGAATGAGCCTTATTTTCAAGGAGAAATATGAATGGAGGATTTAGCAATTATATTGAATCTGTGAGGGAGTTTTGCACATATGGAGGAGTGTGTCTCAGTTGACACCTGATCACAGTGACACAGAATATACCAAACCCGAAAAAACTCAAGCCTAGAAGCCAAGAACTGGTTGTTTGTGTGCAGGTTACAACAAAGGTAGGACAGAGGCCTTGTCATTAATTCTGATCTTAGTTTACAGGGAACAAAAATTATTTCCACACAAGACCAGTGCTGGTGAAGCGTGTGGGATATAACTCCTACATTTATGGACTTTGGGAATACATTTAAAGAGAAGGAATCCTTCGATCTGGGAATGCAAGCCCACAAACATCTCTTGAAATTCAGATCATATCACTTATTTTCCTAAATAAGGAAGCTCAACTCATAGGCAAGCTGGAGGAGAACTAAAAAAGGGGAGATTTTCTGGTGTTAGAAAGCTAGAGTTCAATGGCTTCAAGCAGGGTGGCATAACTTTAGATTCTTTTATAAAGCCTGCGTTAGTCAAAGCTCAATTAAACATGTCTCTAAAATGACAGCAAGTGTTGATGTAATTGTAACTTCGGAATGTATTCACTTGTATTTCTTATCTATTGTAACCCGATGTTTATTTCGAGATGTACTTGTGTCATGTCATGCCCCAATGTTACGATTGGGAAGATCTATAATGTAAACAAGTCATGTCAAGTCATTATGGGTAACCCTCCTATTGTCTAAGGGTTAAAGTCCCCGCAGTTCCAGGGCACTAGGGTTATTAGACTCTCCTAGAGAGGTCGGCCCTAGTAGGGTTTTAATCATGTCGGGATTAGTATAAATAGAGAGCTGGACTCTCTATTTAGCACACATCACATACACACTCAAGTGTAGCGCATAGTTGAGGAAGGAGAAGACACTAGGGCTAGATAAGGGGAGATCACTTACTGTTTTGGGTTTTACTATTTTGGTGCTGATTCTCTCTCTGAGGAAGTTGCGAGGCTTTCTCCATTTATGGTTTCCCCGAGGAAAAACACTGTGTTCATTGTCTCTTGTGTTTGATTGTTGTACTTGTTATTCTCTCAATTAAAGATCCTAATAATGCTAGCTGAATGTTGAAAAACTAACATGGTATCAGAGCTAACCTGAGAAGAAGACACTGTGCAGCTGCGGGAACTAGGGCTTCCTATTTTGTGGATCTCTCTCCACAGATTTTCAGCAAAAGTAGAGTGGAATAACTCTCCTCCCTAGGGCGCATCTTTCTGTCGAAGCAGAATTCAATTCTGAAGTTTTTCAGTTTTGGACCCGACACTGTTGCCGGAAATTAAGGCTTTTCACAGAAGAGGAATTTTTCAGTGAGCCCAGGCATGGATTGATCTCCTCCCTAAAATCGAAGTTAGGGATAAAATTCAAAGCAATTGGTTGGACATAACTCCGGAAAAGCAAAACCCTAATTTGCTCCTAAACCAGCTCTTCAGGATTTTCAGCTCCAAATCCAAATCTGACATCTTGACCCGGTAAGATCTAAATCTTTTGTATTTCCATTTGAGGTTCTCAATTAAGATGTCTCATCATACCAAGCTTGATGAAAAGCTTGAGGGAGCTGATAACTTCCGAGCTTGGAAGTATAGGATCTCCCTGGTCCTAGAAGAAAATGAGTTGGACTCCTATATCAGTGAGGAAGTTCCAGTTCCAGAGGGAGATGAGGCAAAGGCCTTACATAAGAAGAAGTTGGTTATGGCAAAGAGAATCATTGTTGATTCTATAAGGATCATCTCATACCACAGGTGTCCTCTCTCAAGACACCTAAAGCTATGTTTGATGCCCTAACCAAATTGTTTGAAGGGAAGAACATTAACTGGAAGATGACTCTGAGAAACCAACTGAAGAATGTGAAGATTTAGAATGCAGAAACAATCCAGTCTTACTTCACAAGGATCTCCTAGATCAAAGAACAACTAGAAGTTGTAGATGAAGAAGTGGAAAATGCAGAAATTGTAATGACAACACTGAATGGCCTTCCTAGGTCATGGGATTCATTCATCCAAGGAATCTGTGCCAGAAAGAAGTTAGTCAAGTTCAGCAGACTATGGGAAGAATGCTCTCAAGAAGAAGCTCGGATAGTAGCTCGAGAAGAGAAGATGGGAAGTGAAGATCAAGCTCTCACAGTTCACTCCAAGAAAGGCAGAAGAAACTCTCATCACTCCAAAGGTAAGAATCCTTACCATAAAGATAACAGTAGAAAGGACCTATCTAAATTGAGATGTTATACATGTGATGAAAGAGGACACTTTGCAAAAGACTGTCCTAAGAACAAGGTTCACTCTCATAAGAAGAAGGGAAACAAAAGAAGACATCATGCTCATGCTGCAAAGGATGATGAACCATCCAAGAAAAGAACCAAATATGAAAGTGAAGATTCTTCCAGTGAAGATGAATATGTTTTGATTTCCGCTCTTACGAGAAACATTACTCATGGAAGCACTGATTGGCTTATAGACAAGGGGGCTTCCAAGCATATGACAGGATTCAAGAAATCCTTTGTAAAATTATCAGAACATGAATCACCTCACAAGGTGAAGCTAGGAGATGACTACCAGTATCCAATAAAAGGTAGTGGGGAATCCTCCTATAAACTAGACTCTGGAAAGTCTATGACAATGAAAAAAGTTTTGTTTGTGCCAGGACTCAAGAAGAACCTCCTCTCCATATCTACATTAGATGCAAAAGGAATGAGGGTTGCATTCATAGATGGTCAAGTCATCATGTGGCCAAAAGGAAAGACTATTGATGATGCGGTGGTGATTGGAGAACAAGAAGGAGGATTGTACAAATTAAAGGGCCATCCAGAACAAGCCTTGGTCCATGACACAGTAGAGCCAAGTGAACTTTGGCATAGAAGGCTTGCACATGTGCATTACAGAGCACTACCAATTGCAAGCAAAGTTGTTGAAGGTCTTCCAGAATTCCAAGCAAAACATGATGGGGTCTGCAAAGGATGTGCGAAAGGAAAGAATACAAAGAAGACATTTCCTAGCAGCGAAAGCAAAGCCAAAGGAATCCTAGAAATCATCCACTCCGATGTATGCGGTCCTATGTCTTCAAGCTCACTAAGCGGGTATGCATATTATGTTTCTTTCATTGATGATTTTTCTAGGAAGGCATGGGTTTACTTCATGAAGAACAAAGACGAAGTATTTGGCAAGTTCAAGGAATTCAAATCCTTGATCGAGAATCACACTGAAAAGAAGATCAAGACTTTTCGATCAGATAATGGCGGAGAATTCACTTCGAATGAATTCAAAGAGTTATGTAAAGAATCAAGGATTAAGAGGGAGTTGTCCACTCCTTATAATCCACAATAGAATGGGATTGCGGAACGGAAGAACAGAACTATCATGGAAGCTGCAAGAGCTATGCTTCATGATCAAGATCTTCCTATGCATCTTTGGGCGGAAGCTGCCAGAACAGCTGTGTATGTACAGAACCGTACTCCACATAGAGTACTCGAGAACAAGACTCCTGAAGAAGTCTTCTCCGGTAAAAAACCAAAAGTCAGCCATCTCAGAATATTCAGCTGTCCTGTATACATACACATTCCAAAAGAGAAAAGAACAAAATTAGATCCTTCAGGAAAAAAGGGTATATTTGTGGGATACTCTAAAAGCTTAAAGGCTTACAGAATATATTTCCCAGGATACAAGAAGAATGACATCAGCAGGGATGTGACATTTGATGAAGACACAGCTTACGACAAATCCAGAAAGAGACCTGCTGAAGAACCTGAAGAAGCAGAAGCACCCAGAATTCATGATACAACCATGAATGAAGAAACTCAAGAAGAAGATCGAGAATTTGAAGAACCACAAAGACCTGTAGATCCACCTCTGGAGAAGAATCCCTATAAGAGGAAACCTGCTTGGGTACGTGAAATTATCTAAGGTGTGGAAAGATATGGGGCTCCAGAAGAGAATCACAGAGAAAGAAAGAGGACCAAATCCTACTCCGGGTATGTAGCTTTACTATGTGATTTCATTGATAGAGAACCTTCTAGTTATGAAGAAGCGGCAGAACGAAAAGAATGGAAGGATGCTATGATCGAAGAGTACCAATCGATCATGAAGAATGATGTTTGGGATATTGTTCCATGACCAGAAGGGAAGTCAGTTGTAACTTCCAAATGGATCTACAAGATCAAGCATGCTGCAGATGGTAGCATTGAAAAATATAAAGCAAGATTTGTGGCTCGAGGTTTCTCTCAAAAAGAAGGAATAGATTAGGAAGAAACCTTTGCACCTGTAGCCAGATACACTTCCATCAGATCAGTACTTGCTCTGGCTGCAGTGATGAAATGGAAGATACACCAGATGGATGTCAAGACTGCTTTCCTAAATGGTGCAGTGGAAGAGGAAGTGTATGTAGAGCAGCCACTCGGTTTTGAGACACATGACAGGGAGACTCATGTGTGCAGATTGAAGAAAGCCCTGTACAATTTGAAACAGACACCCAGGACATGGTATGGCAGAATTGATAGCTTTCTATCTAGTTTGGGCTTTACCAATAGTAAAGCAGATTCCAACCTTTACTACAAGGTTGAAGATGGCAACCCAGTGATGCTTCTACTATATGTAGATGATATGTTTGTGACAGGTATGGATGGGTTGATTGCTGATACGAAGAGAAAGCTTGCTGCCGAGTTCGAAATGAAGGACTTAGGTATGATGCATTATTTTCTAGGTATATGGAGGTGTGGCAAAATACGGATGGAATCTTCCTTGGACAAGGGAAGTATACAGTAGAGATCCTGAAGAGGTTTGGGATGATGGACTGCAAGGCTATGGCCACACCTATGGCATCGAACCTAAAGCTATTGAGCGATGCTTCATCAGAGTCAGTTGATGCTACGATGTATCGTCAGATGATTGGGTCCTTGATGTACCTGACGAACACAGGACCAAATATTTGCTTTGCTGTGAACACCTTGAGCCAGTTCTTGACAAATCTGAGAAATGTTCACTTGATTGTTGCAAAGCATATTCTGAGGTACCCGAGGGGTACAGTTGATTATGGGCTCAAGTACGATGCGAATCAGAAGATTAACCTGGAGGGTTATGTTGATTTAGATTGGGCAGGCAGTGCCATCGATAGGAAGAGCACTTCAGGGTGTTGCTTCAGTATGGGATCAGGTGTGATCTCTTGGTTTAGCAGGAAGCAATCCTATGTGGCACTGAGTACAGCTGAAGCAGAGTATGTCGCAGCTTGTTCAACTAGTTGCGAGGCAGTATGGCTGAGAAAGCTACTATCTAATTTATTTGATCTCCAATTAGATGCTACTTGTATACATTGTGACAACCAAAGTTACGTGAAGTTGTCAGAGAATCCAGTGTTCCATGACAAGTCGAAGCATATTGAGATCAAGTATCACTATATCAGGGATATGGTGCAGAGGGGAGCAGTGAAGCTCCAATATGTTGCGACGGACGATCAGATAGCTAATGTGTTGACAAATCCATTGGCTAGGGTGAAGTTTGAGTACTTCAGGGAGAAGCTTAGTGTTCTCCAGATCAAGGTTCCCTCCAAAAGGAAGTGATGAGTCCGTGAGCCATTCTGACATGGTGAGAGGATTGTTCCTTCCATGGTCAGATGTAAGGGCTGAGCCATTCTGTCAATGGTGAGAGGATTGGTTCCTTCCATATCAGATATGAGTGCTAAGCCATTCTGTCAATGGTGAGAGGATTGGTTCCTACATGATCAGATATAAGGGCTATTGCCATTCTTGGAATGGAGGTGCCTAGTCAGTTACCAGGAAAACTCAGTCTGAGACTGAGGGCCGTTCTGATATGACTGTGAGATGTGTTCTCATATGATCAGATATGAGTGTATGGCCATTCTGATGTGATAGAGGGATGTGTTCCCACTTAATCAGATGTAAGAGCTGAGCCATTCTGTCATGGCTAAAGGATTAAGTTCCTTCCATGTCAGATGTGAGTGCTGGCCATTCCGACGAGTAGGTCGGATGTAAGGGCTACTGCCATTCTTTGGGAGAATGGAGGCACCTGGTCAGTTACTAGGTAGCTCAGTCTAGGACTGGGGGCCATTCTGATGTGACTGTAGGATTGGTTCCTACAAGATCAAATGTGAGTGCATGCCTTTCTGACGAGTAGGTCAGATGTAAGTGCAGAGCCTTTTCATCATGGTTGCAGGATGTGTTCCCGCATGGGTGAATGTAAGTGCAGAGCCCTTTCATCATGGTTGCAGGATGTGTTCCTGCATGGGTGAATGTAAGTGCAGAGCCCTTTCATCATGGTTGCAAGATGTGTTCCCGCATGGGTGGATGTAAGTGCGGAGCTCTTTCATCATGGTTGCAGGATGTGTTCCCGCATGGGTGGAAAAGCAGAGCCTTTTTAGCATGGTTGCAGGATGTGTTCCCGCATGGCTAAATGTGAGTGCTGGGCCTTTCTGATGTGATTATAGGATTGGTTCCTACATGATCAGATGTGAGTGTTGGGCGTGCCTTTCTGACAAGTAGGTCAAACGTAAGTGTTGGGCGGGCCATTCTGACTTGGTGTCAGATATAAGCGCTGAAGAAGACCTACATGGAGGCTAGGCCTACAACTAGCATGAAAAAGGGTTGGCTCTATAGAACTTCCTATGACGAGAAGAATCATGTGATAGCACCCGTGATGATCCAGTGATGATGATCCAGCAGTGATGATCCAGATCCAGTGATGATGTCCAGTGATGATCCAAATCCAGTGATGATCCAGATCCAGTGATGATGTCCAATGATGATCCAGATCGAGTGATGATCCAGATCCGAAGATGAAGATGACTTGAAGACGAAGATGACTTGAAGATGCAGATGACGAGATGACCCGGAGAAGAAGACCAGTGATGAAAATTGTGTCAAGAGAATACCTTCCTAGTTAAGAGGGAGTGTTGATGTAATTGTAACTTCGGAATGTAATCACTTGTATTCCTTATCTATTGTAACCCGATGTTTATTCCAGGATGTACTTGTGTCATGTCATGCCCCAATGTTCCGATTGGGAAGATCTATAATGTAAACAAGTCATGTCAAGTCATTATGGGTAACCCTCCTATTGTCTAAGGGTTAAAGTCCCCGCAGTTCTGAGGCACTAGGGTTATTACACTCTCCTAGAGAGGTCGGCCCTAGTAGGGTTTTAGTCATGTCGAGATTAGTATAAATAGAGAGTTGGACTCTCTATTTAGCACACATCACATACACACTCAAGTGTAGCGCATAGTTGAGGAAGGAGAAGACACTGGGGCTAGATAAGAAGAAGGTTACTGCTGTCGGGAGATCACTTACTGTTTTGGGTTTTACTATTTTGGTGTTGATTCTATCTCTGAGGAAGTTGCGGGGTTTTCTCCATTTATGGTTACCCCGAGGAAAAACACTGTGTTCATTGACTCTTGTGTTTGATTGTTGTACTTGTTATTCTCTCAATTAAAGATCCTAATAATGCTAGCTGAATGTTGAAAAACTAACAGCTGCTGTACTTGTTATTCTCTCAGTTAAAGATCCTAATAATGCTAGCTGAATGTTGAAAAACTAACAGCAAGCAATGGAGATCTAATGAAATGGAAGGGCATAATAATCTGTGTGGAAGCAGTAAATTACTTCAAAAAACTCCTTTAAGCCATGGAGACAGAAAATACCTAATTCTCAATCCTAACCCAACCATAGTCTCCAAAGAGGCCAATGACAACTTGCTTAAGCCCATTCAAGAGCTTGAGCTTCGTCATATTGTTTTCTTGATGATTAAAAGGAAAGCACCTGGCCTTGATGGATTCTATATCAATTTTTTTCAGATGGTATGGGAGATCATTCAAAAAGGCCTCCTAGAAGGAGTTGGAGACTCTAAGAAATCAAGAGCTATGCTAGAAGCCTTATGTGCAAATTTTCTATTAAAAATTCCCAAAAGGAGCAAGCTCTTAATTTTGTTAGCTTTAGGCCAATATCCTTATGCAATTGCAAATAAGATTATAACCAAGATTATTGTTTTAAGATTTAAGCCTCAATTGTAGGTATTAATTTCAGATGAACAAGGTGATTTGTCAAGACACCAAATCTCCAATTGCCTTGTGATAGAAGTCATTCACTCTTCGAAGACAAGGAAGGAGGATGGAATGTTCTCAAGCTTGATCCAGGGAAAGGCTACAAAGGTTAGATGGGACTACTGTTAATTTTTTTGAGCAGCATCAAGAGCCCTTCTCTTAGGAGAATGGGACCACCTGGTCTGGGACCACGGTGAAGACTCAACCCAGTGTTGAGTAACCATTCTGTTGAATGGTAGATATCTGGTCTGGGACCATGATATAGACCCAACTCTACCCTGGGTAGACTCAATCTTGTGTTGAGTAGACATCCGGTCCGAGACCACGATGTAGACCAGTCTGGTACTGGTAGACTCAACTTAGTTCTGAGTAGCCATTCTCTTGGAGAATGAAGACACTGTAAGCCCTAGACTGGGTCTAGGCATGTGTGTAGCACTTCGACCCTTGATCTATGGGCTTGGTGTGCTTCTCCAAGGATTAGCTACCCTTGATTAAGTTACTCTAGTACCAGATCTAGGTGTCACACAATGTGTTAGATAAAAGCATTAATAACTCTCTTGGTTTATGATGATGTACTTTTGAAATAAAAAAGGACCACAGGCACTTGGAAAAAAGGCCAAAGTCAAAATAAATAAAGACTTTTTGACAACAAGTGGAAGTCAAAATAAATAAGGACTTCTTATAAAAGTCAACAAAAAATAAAAGGACCCTTTTGGTAAAAGTGAAAGTGAAATTAGGAAAAGATTAAAAATATTATTATTTTTATCTTTCCTAATCTTGTCCACTTACACGTGAATGAAGGCTATAAAAGAAGATCAAGTCTTCTCATTATACACACAAGTTTTGCTCTCACAGGTGAAGAAGATTGTTTTATGTTAAAACCCTCAGCTAGGGCTTTTTCATCTTTAGCATTTTTGGACAACCACCTTCAGCATTCTGTTTTTTGTTTTCTCTGGCAGTCGTCTTCATTCTTTTGGGCAAATCGAGTAGCTGAGATTCTTTGTGGGAAGCCCTTCTTCCATTTTTCGTGGGCAATCTCTCTCTAGGCAATCTTTTGAGGGAACTGCCCTCTCAGCACCTCCGAGCAGCCCTTAGCGAGCATACCCGTGAGGGCTGAAGCCCTTAAGGCACCCTCGGGTAGCCCGTGAGGGCTGTCGTGGCCCTACAGGCCCTCAGGGTAGCCCGAAGGCAGACCCGTGAGGGTCCTGTGGTAGCCGTGAGGTTACTAGGCCTTCCACAGACCCTCGAGTCAGTCCCTAAGCCACAGGCTTAATCTGCTAGCCCTTTTGAGCAGCTGTGGGACTGTCCAAAAGGCTGTCGGGCAGCTAACAGGCCACGGGCAGGGTCGAAAATTCCTCCGGGCAGCAGCAAGGCTACTAATAAATCAGCCGGGCAGAGTAAAAGGTCACGGGCAGCATGGAAGGGCAGACTGGGCAGGTCAACAGGCAACGGATAGCAACAAAAACCCAGATCTGGGCTGCTAATAAATCAGCCAGGCAGAGTAAAAGGTCACGGGCAGCGTGGAAGGGCAGACTGGGCAGGTCAACAGTCAATGGGCAGCAACAAAACCCAAATCTAGGCAGATTGGGCCGCTCGAGCAGCAGACATTCAGATATGGGCAAGGCAGTCTGAGATTTTCGGTGTGGAGAGAGAAATCCTGTTTTGGGGAATTTTTGTATTTTTGGAATTTGTGGTTGAAAAATTATTAGTCTAATTTTTACCGATAAATTTTACTGTTAATGTGGGTAAAAATCCAGATCTAGATTTGAGGAACTTTTTGAAGAATTTTCTGAGTCATCTAATTTACGAGATGAGCTATTAATGCTTTTGGGGTTTTTGTCCTTTGAAGGTTTCCCCAGTGTAAAATATTGTGTCCATGTGTGCTGATGTGATGAATGTGTTTTTACTGCACCACTGATTTATTTATGTTTATCTGCAAATTTTAAAAGTTATTTGCTAATGCTAAAATTTAACATGATATCAGAGCTTAGCACGTGAAAACACAGTAAAGGGACAATGTTGTTGTTTCTCACTATATCTTGGAATAAGATTTGCAGATCTAACATTTGGATAAGTGACAGAGATGGCTACCGTTGGTTTCAAACCGGAAGAGAAGCTCTATGGTTTAGCAAACTTCAATTCCTGGAAGGCTAGGTTGACAACCATTCTTGATGAGAATCGACTTGGATGACATTGTTCTTAATGTCACAGAAGAGCCAACTACATATGCTGCTAGGCTTGCCTACAAGAGGAAGCAAGGTAAGGCTAGAAGAGTCATTTATGATTCTATCAGAGACGAATTGATGCCTAAAATCACAACCTTGAAGACTGCTAAAGAATGCTATGATACGTCGTTAAACCTCTATGAAAAGAAGGCTCCCCCATCAAAACAGATCCTTGAAGAAGAGGCTACGAACTTTGAAGCTGAGCAAAGATGAAAGCGTTGGTTCCTTCTTCACCAAGATCAAACAGGTAAGGGATCAACTCCTTGCTATCGGTGTTATTGTTGATGATGATGACCTTGTGCAAATAGTAGTTGATGGTCTCCCAAGCTCTTGGGAAACCTTCATGGCAGCCGTCTGTGGACAAGAAAATCAGCCAACCTTTGAAAGGCTTTGGCATGATTGCATAAAAGAAGAAGCAAGGAACAATGACAAGGTAATCAAGCAGGATCACCTTGCACTTGCAGCAAAGACCAAAAGATTCAAGAAACCTTCTTCTCAGCAAAAGAAAGGGAAGAAACCTCAGGGTAAGTTTTCAGACATGTCTAAGATTGAATGTTATACTTGTCACAAGTTTGGACATTATGCTAGAAACTGTAGGCAGAACAAGAAGAAACCCAATAGAAGGTTTCAGGCATCTGCTGCAGAAGCAGAGGAAGAAGAAGATGAAGAACCAAAGAAGAAAAAGAAAACCAAGGCTAATAAAACTGATGAGCCTAGAAGAGAGTACTATTTGATTTCTTCTCTAACTGGTTCTTTCTCAGCTTGCTCCACTTCTTGGTTGGTGGACAGTGGTGCCTCCAGGCACATGACAGGTAACCGTGGTACCCTCACCAGTTACAGAAAGAAAAAGTTCACCACTCGACTAGAACTTGGAGATGACTCCACTTACAAGATTGAAGGAGTTGACTCAACTTCACTTCAACTTGACTCAGGTACGGTTCTTCATGTTGATGATATTCTTTATGTTCCTGGCTTAAAGAAAAATCTTTTATCTGTTGTTGGTTTAGAAGACAAGGGCCAGAGAGTCCTCTTTATGGACAAGAAGGTCTTTTATGGGCAAGACACAGATCTAGACTCTGTAGTACAGATTGGGGTTCGAGAGGGAGACCTTTACAAGGCCTCCAAAGTCTCCACTCATGCTTTGGAATATCACTCAATTGATCCTTGTGAACTTTGGCATAGAAGGTTTGGACACCTTCACTACACAGCTCTCCCAGGATTGCAGAAGATGGTCACAGGTATGCCAGAAGTTTCTCCAAAACATGAAGGAATCTGTAAAGGATGTGCTCTAGGTAAGAACACTAAGAAATCCTTTCCCAGAAGCAATAGGAGACCTAAAGGTATTTTGGATTTGATTCATTCTGACATTTGTGGGCCCATGTCTTCACCCTCCTTGAGTGGGTGTTTATATTATGTCTTGTTCATTGGAGACTACTCTCAGAAGTCTTGGATTTACTTCCTCAAGGCCAAGAGTGAAACCTTTGACAGGTTCAAAGAGTTCAAGACACTAATTGAGATCAGATAACGAAGGTGAGTATGAATCTAATGAGTTTGATGATTTTTGTCGAGAAGCAGGAATCAAGAAAGAGCTGACAATGCCTTACAACCCCCACCAGAAAGGGGTTACAGAAAGGAAGAATAGAACGATCTGTGAGGATGCTAAAGCCATGATCACTGATCTAGATCTTCCTTTGTCCTTATGTGTTGAAGCTACCGGAATTGCAGTATACATTCAGAACAGAAGCCCACATGCTATCTTGGGTGAGAAAACTCCTGAAGAAGTCTTCACCAAGAAGAAATCTGCAGTTGATCACATGAGAATATTCGGTACTCCTGTGTGTGTTCATGTGCCAAAAGGAAAGAGGGCTAAGCTAGAACCCTTCGGTAAGAAAGGTATCTTTCTTGGGTACAGTGATTGCTCGAAGGCTTATCGAGTATATATACCTGGACAGAGGCACATTGAGGTCAGCAAAGATGTGATCTTCCATGAGGAAGCCGTGTTTCGTAAAACACTAGATCTTGCATTGGAAGATACAGTTGCTCCACTTGAGTTTCTAGATTCAGAAATTCAGAGGGAGGAAGAGCAATTTGATGATCAAATTCCAGATGTTCCTGAGAACATTGAAAGTCCACTAGAAGAACTACTTGAAGTTCCTCCTTCCAAAAGGAGACCTTCTTGGTACTGAGAGACATTACAAGAAGCCGAGAAGCATTAAGCTCCTCCAAGGACTTTCAGAGAAAGCATAAGACCACAGAAGTACTCTGGTCTTATGAGTCAGCTTATCAGTTCAAAACCTTCTTCATACGAAGATGCATCAAGTAAACAGGTATGGATTGATGCCATGATTGAAGAGTATAAGTCAATCATGAAGAATGATGTTTGGGAAGTTGTTCCCAGACTTGCAGGAAAATCAGTAGTGACTTCCACATGGCTTTATAAGATCAAGCATGCTGCAGATGGCAGTGTGGAGAAGTATAAAGCCAGATTCGTAGCTCGTGGCTTCACTCAGAAAGAAGGCATTGACTATGACGAGACATTTGCACCTGTTGCCAGGTACACTACCATTAGAACCATCATTTCACTTGCTGCAGTTTTCAGATGGAAGTTACATCAGATGGATATAAAGACAGCCTTTCTCAATGGTAAGATTGAGGAAGAAGTTTATACTGAACAACCTGAAGGCTTTGTTACTCATGGGAAGAAGACCCATGTATATAAACTGAAGAAAGCCGTGTATGGTCTAAAACGGGCTCCGAGAGTCTGGTATGCCAGGATGGATGGATTTCTCCATAGTTTGGGGTTTTCCAAAAGTACAGTTGATTCTAACTTGTACTTTAAAGTTGTTCATAATCATGTCTTGATACTTGTTCTATATGTAGATGACTTGTTTCTTACAGGGGATGAACAATTGATAAACCAGTGTAAGAGGGAGCTTACCTCTGAATTCGAGATGAAAGATCTCGAATTGATGCATTACTTCCTTGGCTTAGAAGTCTAGCAAAAGCCAGGTTAGATCTTCCTGACACAAGGAAAGTATGCAATAGATACCTTGCAGAGATTTGGGATGCAGGACTGCAAGTCCATGAGCGTACCAATGACTACCAACTTGACAAAGTTGCGGGATTCAACCTCTAAGTCACAGTGTGGACTCTCCTTTATACAGACAGCTCATTGGTTCCCTAATGTATCTCATGCATACAAGACCAAACATCTGCTACACAGTGAATGCACTAAGTCAGTTCATGTTAGATCCGAAGCACATACACTTGATAGCTGCTAAAGATATACTCACGTATGTGCAAGGTATTATTACTTATGGGCTCAGGTATACTTCCAGCAGTGGAGTATTGTTATATGGATATTCAGATTCAGATTGGGCTGGCAGTGCAGTTGACTGAAAAAGTACCTCTGGTTATTGCTTCAGTATGGGATCAACTGTACAGCTGAGGCAGAGTATATTGCTGCAAGCGATGCCTGCAAGGAAGCAAATTGGCTCAGAAAGTTATTATCTAATCTGTTCAAGGGAAAGCTTAACTCAACGATCATCCATTGCGATAATTAGAGTTGCATAAAGCTTTCACAGAATCCAATGTTTCATGACAGATCGAAACACATTGAAATGAGGTATCATTTCATCAGAGACCTAGTGCAAAGAGGTGCTCTGAAGTTGCAGTACATTCATACAGATGAACAGATTGTAGATATCTTGGCCAAGCCTCTGACAGCATCAAAGTTCGTGTACTTTCGTGACAAGCTTGGTATGGCAGAGAATGCCTCTCTCGCTGAGAGGGAGTGTTGATTTTTCTGAGCAGCATCGAGAGCCCTTCTCTTAGGAGAATGGGGCCACGGTGAAGACTCAACCCAATGTCGAGTGACCATTCTGTTGAATGGTAGATATCCGGTTTGGGACCATGATATAGACCCAGGTCTGCCTTAAGGTAGACTCAACCTTGTGTTAAGTAGACATATGGTCCGGAACCTTGATGTAGACCAGTCTGGTACTGGTAGACTCAGCTTAGTTCTGAGTAGCCATTTTCTTGGAGAATGAAGTCACTGTAAGCCCTAGACTGGGTCTGGGCATGTGTGTAGCACTTTGAACCTTGATCTATAGGCTCGGTGTGATTCTCCGAGGATTAGCTACCCTTGTTTAAGTTACCCTAGTACCAGATCTAGGTGTCACACAGTCTGTGAGAAAAAAGCATTAATAACTCTCTTGGTTTATGATGATGTACTTTTGAAATAAAAAAGGACCACATGGGCACTTGGAAAAAAGGCCAAAGTCAAAAGTCAGAATAAATAAAGACTTTTTTACCACAAGTGAAAGCCAAAATAAATAAGGACTTCTTATAAAAGTCAACGAAAAATAAAAGGACCCTTTTGGTAAAAGGGAAAGTGAAATTAGGAAAAGATCAAAAATATTATTATTTTTATCTTTCCTAATCTTGTCCACTTACAGGTGAATGAAGGCTATAAAAGAAGATCAAGTCTTCTCATTATACACACACAAGTTTTGCTCTCACAAGTGAAGACTGTTTTATGTTAAAACCCTCAGCTAGGGCTTTTTCATCTTCATCATTTTTGGAAAGCCGCCTTCAGCATTCCGGTTTTTGTTTTCTCTAGCAGTGATCTTCATTCTTTTGGGCAGATCGTATAGTTGAGATTCTTTGTGGGCAGCCCTTCTTCCATTTTCGTGGGAAGTCTCTCTTCGGGCATTCTTTTGAGGGCACTGCCCTCTCAGCACCTCCGGGCAGCCCTTCTTCCATTTTCGTGGGAAGTCTCTCTTTGGGCATTCTTTTGAGGGCACTGCCCTCTCAGCACCTCTGGGCAGCCCTTAGCAAGCATACCCGTGAGGGCTGAAGCCCTTAAGGCACCCTTAGGTAGCCCGTGGGCAAGCCCGTGAGGGCTGTCGTGGCCCTACAGGCCCTCAGGGTAGCCTGAAGGCAGACCCGTAAGGGTCCTATGGTAACCGTGAGGCTACCAGGCCTTCCACAGACCCTCGGGTCAGTCCCTAAGCCACAGGCTTATTTTGCTAGCCCTTTCGGGCAGCTGTGGGACTGTCCAAAAGGCTATCGGGCAGCTAACAGGCCACGAACAGGGTTGGAAATTCCTTCAGGTAGCAGTAGGGCTACTAATAAATCAACTGAGCAAAGAAAAAGGTCACGAGCAGCGTGGAAGGGCAGACTGGGCAGGTCAACAGTCAACAGGCAACAACAAAACCTAGATCTGGGCAGATCAGGCAGCTCGAGCAGCAGACATTCAGATTTGGGCAAGGCAGTCTGAGATTTTCGGGCAAGAGAGAAATTCCTGTTTTGGGGAATTTTTGTATTTCTGGAATTTGTGGTTGAAAAATTATCAATCCGATTTTTACTGATAAATTTTACTGTTAATGTGGGTAAAAATCCAGATCTGGATTTGAGGAACTTTTTGAAGAATTTTCTGAGTCATTTCATTTATGAGATGAGCTATTAATGCTTCTGGGGTTTGTCCTTTGAAGGTTTCCCCAGTGAAAAATATTGTGACCATGTGTGTTGATGTGATGAATGTGTTTTTACTGCACTACTGATTTGTTTATATTTATCTACAAAATTTAAAAGTTATCTGCCAATGCTAAAATTTAACACTTACTTCAAGAAGTTTTGCTTAATATTGATTTCCCGAGCCAATGGATCAATTGTGTATATCCTTGCTTCTCTTCTACTTCCTTTGTTGTTCTCATCAATGGTGGTCCCTCTAAGTTAATCAAGGCCTTTAGTGGGGCTCAAGAAAGGTTTTCCTCTCTCCCTATTCCTTACACCATTCTCATGGAATCCCTTGGTAGAACTTTGATTAAGGACACAAATGAAAGTTTGATTAAGGGTGTCAAGATCTCAAAAATCCCATTATTATCCCACTCACAATTTGTAGATGTTGAATTTTTATCTATTTCCGGATTTTGACAAATATTTCCTAATGATTTCAAGCATTCATTTCATCCCACAGTTTTCATTGAATAATTGCACACTGAAAAATTTCAACTTAAATTGCAGTGGAAACAAAAGATCATAGAAACACGGCCATGCACCATAGAAACAATAATTTTTCCCCGGGAAACCCAATAAGGGAGAAAACCCAGCCAACTTTTCTTAGAAAAAATCGGTCCAATTCAAGTACATTACCATTCGTGAATACACCCTAGGAATGAGCCCTCTATCATGAGGAAACCCTAGCAAACCTCTAGAGAGAGATTGCGAACAACTAAGAGATAATGAGAACCCAAAATTATTTGCTTCTTGCCTTTGCTAGGCCTTCTTTGGAAAGTGCACACAAGTGGAGAAAAGAAGAGAAGATGTGATGATAATGAAAATGAAGCGTGTGAGCACTTTATTTATAGTCTTCAGTTCACTTGAATTTCACTAGTGGGGCCGACTTGTCTTCCTACTAAAGCCGACTTGTTCTTCCTTCTAGGGCCGACTTGTCTTCTTTCCTTCAATCTTCTTTGGAGCTTCTTCACTGCTATCTAGGACTTCTTCAATGGTGACTTGCCTTCTTGGTTATTTCTTCATCATAGAAAAGTTGTCCTTGTTGATGATCATCTCCTCACATGCACTTCTATTCACGCATAGAGTTCTAATGTTGATTCGACCCACGTTAAGAAGTCCCAAACACTTCCTAGAGCCTATGTCAAATTCAACATTAGATTAAACTTTGTATATTCCATAAGGGGATGAATTCCCTTATCAAATAACAAGTCAACTCACTCTAATATAGAACAGATCATTCCATCTCCGAGCAAGCAATGTGATAACACCTTGGGGTGAATCCCCCCACCCCATATGACTCGGGATATTCTGAGAGAAGTGTGAGAGCAACCTGGGGCCAATTTCCACACACCATATGACTCAAGAGAATGGGAGATTGTTTGCCCCTACTTGGTCCATTCTCCCCACACAATATGACTCGGGATAATGGGAGAATGCCGCCCGATGCTTCAACCTAGAGAAACATCAATAGTAGATTGTACCTTACTAATGGGGATTGGCAGCATCAAAGAAGTAAAAACATTCAAGAAAATCCTAAAGGTGTTTGAAGCATAGACAGGCCCAGAAATCAACCTTGATTAGTTCAAAGTCTGCTTTATTATGCATAGGGCTAGATTCCATCAAAAACTGATTGAAATCCTTGTCTTTAAGAGATGAGACTTTCCTTCTAAATAACTAGGATGCCAACTCACTGCATCTGACTATGGCAGAATCAGTTGACCCAGCACAATAAATAAGATCAAACAGAAGATAGAATCTTGAGGAAACAAATATATATCTATGGCTAGAAAACTCGTATGCACCTTATCCATTTTAATAGTTATTCAAATATTCCCTAGAGTTATCCTCTTAGCCACAAAAATTGTACTTACGAAGATTGAAAGCATCTTTAGAAAGTTTTTATGAAGATATTACAAATATGATAAGAAATGGCACATTATGTCCTAGAGAGAAGTTACCCTCCCAAAGTGGGGCAAGCGGATTGGGATTAATATAGTTGGATATTATAAACAAGACCCTAACAAACAAACTAGTCTATAGATTGCTATCTAAACCTAAAGCATTCCAAATCAAATAGATTGCTATCTAAACCTAAAGCATTCCAAATCAAATTTCTCGCTTGATGAGTGCTACACCGAAAACCATTTTAAACTTACGGCAATTCCCCAGTGGATCCTCAATATCAATATCAAATAGCTTGGTCAAATGTTTTTCCTTGGTTTCAAACCAATGCTTTTGAGAGATTAGAGAAGGATGACGAATTATTGGGAAGACTCTTGAAATGGCCACTCTTCCATTAATTCAATGGAGAAGTTTCAGGATCTAAAAGAAGCTTTGTCTCTTCTCAATTGGACAAAGACATATTGCTACTACAGACCCAATGAGCATGAGGATTATCCAGCCTCGTAACAGTTATGAAGATGAAGGACATTAAGTTACGAAGAGTGTGCAAAGATCAAGACCATCTACGGTACATGAAACCCACTTTGATTATTAGAGTCGAGCCTTTAATGATAATAGAAGAACTAAACTTCACATTGCATTTTAGACCACCAACCAGATAGCAATTCTCCTCATGAGAGACACTCGAAACAAAAAAGCATTGGAAGCACGGCATTTAATGATAACTCTGCTTCATTAGGATATACAAAGATGATAACTCTGCTTCATTAGGATATACAAAGATGATAACTCTATTCTTTTTAGCTGCCATATTCTTCTCGCTTGGGTGAGCTTCTTACTAATTAACTGCAAACTTAAATGAAAAGTCCAAGATATTAAAACAATTCCCAGTAAAAGATTTGAAAAAAGGCAGAAGAGCACAAACCTGGTCATCATTTCACGCCGGAAAGAAGTTCAGATGCAGCACGCCCGCGTCAGTAGGCTTCAATCCTGCTTGTTCTTTAATTCCTGGTAGCGGGCAATTTCGGATTTGATCTCCTCTTTCTCCAATCTCGAGAAGTGAAAAGGTCACAATTTCTCTGATCTGTCTGTCAAGTTCAACTATTAATTCAGGAAGGAAAAAGCAATTAGTTCAGTGACGGAAAAGCAAAGTCTCTTTGCTCAGGCACGGAAAATCAAAGTCTCTTAGTTCAGGGAGAGAAAAGCAGTTAGGGTTGATGCAAAAGAGAGAAAAAAGAGCTTATTCTATCTCTGGAAAAAGCGCTAAGCGGTCTTGAAGGGCGAAGTAGTCAGTTCAGAGAGGAAAAAGCGCTTTTCTACCCATTTAAGGAAAAAGCGCTTTTCTACCCTTTTAAGGAAAAGCAGTCGGTTCAGAGAGGGAGACGTAAATTGTAAAATTTGCTACCCGGCCTACCGCCTATTCCTATCCGTTGAAAGAAGTGCTAACCGGCCCGCGGCGTATCATTGAGGGAATCACCTATATATATCTGAAACACTACATACTTTCAGAACATTTTCCTCCTCCTCTGTTTGTTCATGTTGTGTGTTGTGTTGAGTCCTGAGTCTGGCTGAGTCTCAGTCGTACTCGTGAGTCTGCTTCGTCTTGATCTTGAGTCGAGTCTGTATGTGATGATATGATAGATGAGGAAGGCCGACTGCACTGGAGGGGAAACGCTTTCAAAAACCTCGAAGGACCTCAGAGCTTTGCTCTGAGAGGACCTCTGCTGGACGCGGTTGAGACCTCTCACGGCGATCAGTGGTAAGTATTGCTGGCTTTCGCTCTGCTTTTAAATTCATGTATTCATTCATTTACAGATATGCGATACTTGATGGCATTTTCAGTTTCCAAAGCAGACCATGCCGCAGCAAGCTCCGATGAAGTTAGAACTATCTACCTGCTCAGCACAGCCACGCACAGATCAAGTTAGATAGTTAAAAGAAGCATTCTCCCTAACCCTTTTGCAAAATTTCTTCCATGGCATAACCCTCCATTCGTAGACCCTCCTTGCATATGTTCTCTTCCATCCACAAAAACCCTCTGTCGATTTCCCCTCAGAAGCTGCTTTCCCTCCGTGCATATGTTTTCTTGCATTCCTCTGCATATTTGTTTCACTCGCCAGCCACACGTCGACCATATTTGTCGCAATCCTCTGCGTATGTACACGTTCTTTCTATGCATTGTAACCCTACTTCCAGCCTGCGAAGCCTTGTATGGACATCTGTTCCCCGTGCTTGAGGAGCTCTACTTAATTTTTTTTTAATTTAATAGTTTTATGTTGTAAATATTAATTTGAATTTGTTATATTTTTAATAACTAAATAAATATTTAAAAATTCAATAGTTTTATGTTGTAAATCTTAATTTGATTTTGTTATATTCATTTAATATTTAAAAATTCAAATTCAATAGTTTTATGTTAATATTTAAAAATTCAATAGTTTTATGTTGTAAATCTTAATTTGTTTTTTTTATATTTACTTTTTATTAATGTGATTTATTTTCAATTTTAAAAAATGAGATTTATTGTCTTTTTATTATTATCAAAGTTATAAATCTTATGGTTTTCTCTTTCATTATCAATTAAAATATGACCCAACATTTTCATTCATTCAAAATTTTATTGTTTTTTCTTTTATTGTCAAAGTTACAAAGATTTTAGTTTATTATTTGACCAATATGTACAGGGTGGGGAGGAGGCAGGCAGGGACAGGGTGGGGAGGAGGTGAAGGCAGAGGGGAGAAGGGGTGGGGAGAGGGAGGGAGAGGGAGGGGGAGGGGGATGAGTATAGGAGTAAGGGGGAGGGGATGAGGAGGGTTGGCAGGAGGAAGGCATAAATTTTTTTATCTACGTGCNGTGGAAGGAGTAGAAGTAGGAGGGTGAGGAGGTGGAAGGAGTAGAAGTAGGAGGAGTAGGAGGCAGAGGAGGGAGGGGGTGCGTAGAGGAGTAGGGGGGAGGTGGAGGAGGTGAAAGGGAGGGGGTGTGAGGAGTAGAAGGAGACAATGGAGGGGGTGGGAGGAGTAGATGTAGGAGGGACGGGGAGGAGGAGGAGGAAGGAGGTAGAGGGGACATAATGGGGAGGAAGCGAAGGGGGAGCAGGAGTAGGGAGAGAAGGAGGGGGGGTGAGCAGAGGAGTAAGGGGGGGAAGAGGAGGAGGAGGGGGTGGCGAGGGGGGTAGTGGTGGGGGAGGAGGAGGAGGACATAAAGTTTTTATCTACATGTAATGTCAAAGACATGACACAATTCAATTACATAAGCAGTAAATTCTTTTCCATATTTTGAAGAAAACATAATGAATGTCTTGCAGCTTTTACAAGTTTGCACGCTTTGTTGCAACAAAAACCAAATTAGCTATTGATTATTTCAATTCATTAAGGCATGCCCTAAAGTAGTTGATAAACAAATGACATCATATTGTTAGAACTGTTAGCTAACGGCAGTGAAGAGATATTTTTATGTCTCTATGCCTTCTAAAGATTGTGAAGTATAATACACTTCACTCAATAAAACACTGGTTTTTACATGCCTTTTCATTACAAGTGCGAACATTTTATAATAAGCCATGCATTTGCAACTCTGCCTTTTTGTCTTGTAACTTCTGCATTGAACATTCATTTTGTTATTTTGGATATCTCTTCCATTTGATCTCTCTCTCAATCTAGTTTTATTTTGGATCATATACAACTCATCTTATTTCAAGGTTTTGATTCTATAATTAGATTATTACAATATATTACAATCTTTAGAGAGAAGGAATGGACATGCTTGTATGCAAATGGTGCATTACAGTGTTTCGAGGTTTGTTTCTTTGAATAAAACATTACAAGAATGCATGCAAATGATAGGCGACAATGTTTTGAGGCTTGCTTATTTGAACAACACATTTGTAATGTGTATGTTATCATCCCATTGGAAACAAGCATGGAATTTTTTAAGGTAATATTCATGTATCGTGTATTTTGGTAAATCTGATAAGACAATGTGGATTGTTAAGTTAGTAAAAAAATGTCATACCAATTAACATTGTGATATTTGACTCTTTATTTTTATTTATTTTTAACAAAAACAGATAGTTTTATTGAGAAAGAAAAAAAAACAAGTCTATTTTGGCAGAAATCAATCAACTTGATTACAAATACTAAAGAATATGAGACTTTACATTTCTATATAGGAATAGAGACGCCCTATCAGTCTCCTTTACTTAGAAATTCCGGAATAGGGTAAAAATAGTTGGGTTCCCCATTAATACTGAGAAAACCTTGAGGAAGATGACAAGCTTGATTTGCCAAGGCATTAGCAGAAATATTTAATCCCCGAAGGATATGATAGGAATCATCCTTGTCAAAATCTTTTAACATTCTCTTAATTCTATGCAAAGTTACAATCAGAGCAACAATTTTTAGATTATCAAAGGAATTTAAAGCTTTGATCAATATTTCAGAATCACCGAAAATTTGGACAGACTTATATCCTTTGTTTTTAGCCAACTGAATCGCCTTAAGCAAGTTGTAACTCTCCGCCTGGTTATTAGTCATAATGCCGAGCCCCCAACTAAACCTAACGTTGCAAACCCACGCTAATGATGAGCTAAATATTAACGTTAAACAATTATCATAATATTTGAATCCCATGCAAACTATAGAGATCATATGCTATTTGATGAAATCATTGGGTGATTAAATGATTATTATGAAACGCAGGTGACTATGGAAAGTCAACCCACTGCATGATTATAATGTTGCGACCATGTGGAAGTTTCTTGGTCATGCATTGGTTGCATAAATAGCTGTCAACCCTAACCCTTGACTTATTCGTGTTCCGACATTTGCGTTGGCTCTGTGGGCTGCTCTACAGGCTCCCATGGCGGTCGTGAGTGGAAAGTGGTTGCAGAGGCTCTCTCGCTGGTGTTTGTTGTGTCTTACTCCCTTGAGTTGGGTTCTATTGTTCGCCTTCACTGCAATTTCTTTCTTTTGGTCAAAGTTCATTGCCCTCCTTGCACATGGCTTTACGGTCTGCTTGTGTCTTCTTTTTCTATCCTTCTATCGTAGTCTATCATTGGTGAAAGCTTGAGCTTATTGTGTGTGATTGCAAAGCTCCTTCGTCGTAGGGTTTTAGTTTTCCTGCTTGTATGCTGGTAACAGTCCGACTCCATGCTTATTGACTTCTTCGTAGCCTTTGCTTAGGCTTACCCACACCTCTGTTGATAGTTATGAAAAACACCCGAGTCCTGTCGTCTCCATCCTCGGCGAGAATGAGGGTTTGGCTCTTTTTTGCGTTGGTCGTGGTGTTACTATTCGTTCGGGGCTCCATCACTTTCACTTCCAGTTAAGGTGAGTAAAAAAATAATTAAGAGCTATTGTTGTTTATTGATCTATTCTGCATAAGGGTTTCTGATTTTTAAATAACTTTGTGTCTTTATAATGCAGGTTGGCTTGTCTCCAAGGTTGACCATTGTGCTGTATAAATGGCTCCACGAATCGTTCACGGCAAGCTCCAGTTTCGAATATGGTTTCTCCTGCTTGTACAGACTCTTGTAGTTGGAAAAAGTCCTGGTCGTGTTGCACCCAATATTGGGTTGTTGTCCTTCGTTTTTATAGTTTTTGTTTTGGTTAAAACCCTTGCTTGTCGCAAGGTGACTTCAGCTTTAAGTTGTAACTTGTGAAGCTCTCCTCTTGTATTAGGGTTGAACTTACAGTTTTGTAATATCATGTTAATATTGTCCATACTCCATAACAAGATATGGGTATTCGGCTTTTTGCTGAGTTTCTTTTTGTACTTTGGTAAAGTTTTGACTTACATTCGGCCTTCGGGCTCGTTATTATAATGTAAATATCTTAAGATAGTCTGTATGTAAGTTAAATTCGTTTTCCTTTATGTTTTTGTATTTTATCTCTGCATAAATGAATTTAAATTGTTCTTTTAATGGTTATATAAAAAGAAATAAGTTTACTGCTTATCTTGGGTTACTGCTGTAATGGTTTTGTATATTTTAAAGAAAACTGAGTAATTTCAGCTCAGAATTACGAGCTAGGGTTTTAACCCTATTTAACTTGTAAAAATATATTTTATGTATTGTTAATAAATAGATTAGATTACTGTTAATAGAATTTTTAACCATTTCAGTACTCAAGGATTTCCAGGTTAGGGTTTAATGAATTAAACTCTGGTTCTTACTTTAAGATTCCTTCATTTTGTTTAAAGAATTGTTAATTTATAAACAATATTATTTATGTAATACTATTATTTGTATATAATATAAATACTTAAGCTTGTATTTTGTGCATACACTTATTTAATAAAGACTGTGACTAACCTGTATTAGTTTAGTTCATTCATTAGTATTATTTCTGTTAGCTTACTAAGAAATGAAATAAGGATTACAACCTTGTCATTTTCCTTTACATGTATAATCTGTTTACAAAACCATTTCTTGTTATAGTACTTATTAATTTAAACATAAATTATTGTCGTAACTTAGTTATTTTAATTATATAAATAAATTAATGTTGGAGCTATATAGTTCTCTGTTAAGATACTCTTTATCTTTAGATTAATTTGTCTTTAGAAATATATATGTTACTAAACTCTATCTAGGGTTCGAATAGTTGCGGGTTAAGTTGATTATTATTATCAGTAAAACAAATAAATTAATAGAACCATACCTAATTCTTTGCTTAACATAAAAAGATAGGCATTATATCTTAGTTGTTTTTATCTTCTCTGTTTCACGATAGTAGTGAAGTTTGCAGAAGAAAGTATTGTATAAAAGAAATAACTTACCTACTTGAACAACTTGTGAATATAATACATTGATATTAGTAAAAAAAATAATATAACTATTTCTTTTTCTAGCATTCTTAATACACAGTCTGGTTTTAACAATAAACCTAACCAAGCAGATTAATATTCTTTTCTGAAAGTAACTATCTATAGAAAGAAAAGATTCCAACATTCTGAAATACATAATAACTTTATTCAAATCAGATTTCTATCATATCTTTCATCTATTTAAATTATACTGCCTGTGCTAGAGTACGGTTTGACCCATTCCAGATGGGGAAAAACACAGGTTAGGATTATTTCATCCAATACAGATTCAATATTCAAATAACTAAAAGATTACAAGCTTTAACAGTTCACTACAAAACATGTAAATCATTCATTATTCATTCGTTCTCAAATATAAACTTTTAACACAGTAAATAGAAGACTATAGAACCTGTTTAAGCTGGACAACAACAACGTTGGGAGGCCGTTCCTCCCTACCAACTCCTGGAGAGCGCTCAAACAACAACTTCTCAGGACCCTCGAGCCTGTTTTTGGTCTCCTTGGTTGAGAACTGGTGGAGCATGCAACAAGATACTAGTCCAATGACTCAGTACTAACTCTACACTTAGTAGTAAGATCCTCTAGCTGAAAAGTTGTACTAGATCACTTTCTGCAGTTTACCCCTCAAAACACATTCCACAAATTTCCTTCCCAATGAAATCCTCTGAAGTACAGTCACCTAAATGGTTCTCTTCTTGGAAAATGAGCAGCCTCAGCTCTCTTCAATGGGCATTTTTATTAAGATTGCCTAGGTCGTTTTGGGTTAATTGTCATTAATTGAGCCACCTGCTTTGATCCCACTTTCTTAGGGGATCATGACCCCAAATGTAGGGAGGTTGTCACCTGCAACATTGGAAGTGTTTCAGGATGTTGCCACTTGTCTATTTGCTCTCCACCCAGTCTCCTCCACCAACTTGACCAATAAACACTCTTTTAACAACTCCCCCAAGCTGTTGTCTCCACTTTTATTTATTTATAATTAAAATATTCAGATTTACATTCACACCCTTGACTCTGCTGAGTCATCATTTACAACTTAGCATAAAATTTAACATATTGTCTTGAAATAAAATCAAATATGATAATATATATATTTTTTTACAAAATTGGGGCATGTGACAATAATAATGTTTTCATGACAAGAAGCTGGAGATTGGGTCGTTGATCATTGAAGATGCATTTATTCCTAGCAATCCACAATGACCACAACAAAAATTTCGGAATTGAGTGCGAGTATTTATGCAAAACTGTAGCATTGCGTTTTGGAGGTCGTCGGTCATGCTAGACTGTGTAAAATTGTTTGACTGTATTTTGAATAGGGCAGGTAATCTTAACAGATTGAAGAAGCATATACCAAGCTTGTCTGGCAAAATCGCAGCCCACCAAAAGATGATCAGTCGTCTCGATAACAACTTGACAAAAAACAGCATCTGAAAGGCCCATTGAATCCACGCTTCTGAAGATTGTCACCTGTCAAAATTTAGTTTTTTAACAACAACCAAACATAAAAATTAACCTTTGGCAGGCAGGAATGCCATGCTGAATGCCAAATCACAGGAGTAAAGGAAGAATTGTGAACCGGGAGAAGAGACTGGAATGCATTATCAGCAGAGTAGAACCCATCTGCGCCCTATCCCCAATGGTCTTTGTATGTATAGTGAACTAGAGCTAGGCCCATAAGATGAGAAATCAACACTGATTTATGAGAGTTAAATAGAACGGGAAGATCTGGGAAATTCCATCCAGACCAATTGCCATCATAATCCCACATACAGATATCTGCAATATGAATTAGACCTTTATTCTTAGACCAATTCATTATCTCATGTAATTGAGGAACAGAGGAAAAACGTGGAGTGCCAGAGATAGAATCCTCCTAAAGAAGGCTCTTCATCCCATTGCCTGGGACTCTATACAAATTTTTTATGAAAAACCCAAAACATTTCCTACAGGAATTCCATATAACAAAGCCAAAAGGAGTATTGGCAGAAGAGATATTTCGTAAAGAACCACCTTGCAAATACTTCATCCTAAAAATTTTACTAACAAGGTGCTTGGGATCATCTAAAAGCCTCCAAACCAGCTTGTTGACCATTGCCAAATTAGCAAGACCAGGATTGCAAATTTGAAGACCACCATCTGAAGAGGGGCACTTGAGAACCTCCCATCTCACCAAATGCATCTTATTTTGTCCACCTTTCCCTCCATTGCATAAAAATCTCTCATGAGTTTAGATATTTGAGCAGAGATAGCTTTGGGAGCAAGAAGCAGAGTTGACTGAAAGATGGGGAGTACTGAAAGAATTGATTTGATCAAGATCAGTTTCTCGGCTTTAGATAACCACTGACCCCCCCACGAGGCTATTTTTTCCTTAAACTTGGGCAGCACTTTAATCCACAGAAAAGGAGGAGACGGGCCAAGAGTTAAGGGGAGACCTAACTACTTGATTTTTTCCCACTTGACGAATCCAGAAAAGCCAAAGAGATATGAAATCCAGAGTAGAGCAAGTTGGTCTACATTCCAACCGTAAACAACACTTTTATTTTTATTTATCAAAGCACCTGAAGAGGGGGAGGATTAGGAGGAGGAGGGTTAGGGAGG
>LPNX010953728.1:565111-651590 GCA_001517045.1 Pseudotsuga menziesii
TGTCTTGCAGCTTTTACAAGTTTGCACGCTTTGTTGCAACAAAAACCAAATTAGCTATTGATTATTTCAATTCATCAAGGCATTCCCTAAAGTAGTTGATAAACAAATAACATCATATTGTTAGAATTGTTAGCTAACAATAATGAAGAGATATTTTTATGTCTCTATGCCTTCTAAAGATTGTGAAGTACAATACATTTCACTCAATAAAACATTGGTTTTTACATGCCTTTTCTTTTCAAGTGCGAACATTTTATAATAAGCCATGCAATTGCAACTCTTCCTTTTTGTTGAGAAAGGTGTAAGGTTGCAAAAGGTGCCCATGTGCCTCTGTCAATGATAAAGTAAAATCATAGGTGCAACTATTAAGCTCTTTACTTTTTCGAGCCTCGACTTCTTTAACCTTTTGTCTCTTACTGTTGCTATGTAGGTTATGCATTCATGCATGATTAGGTAGATTTATTTCGTAGTCCAACATTGATTACTAACTCGACTCTCTTAGTTCCTTATCGTGTTTGACTAGGAAGCTATCAATAGTCTATAAAGTTTTGATCTTGTTTCAACATTGGTTATTGGAAGTGCAAGAGCACCATTTTTATATACCATGTGAATTTTTTCTTTGTTTGTTGGTACAAATTAACTGTGAATTTTTTCTCATTTTTTGAGAGAAAAAAAATGAAGGACCAAAAAATGTGAAAAGTTGAGTTTCTAGGAAATAGTGAAAAAGAAGAGTATTCAGTCATATTCATAGCAAAAGCCTTACTAGAATTGTTAGAAACCAATAAGAGTGATGGGCCCTAGTTGTGGATTAATTGTGGTTCTCTAGATCTTGGAGGAAATGATTTGAAATACATTGAAGTTTAATACACTTGGTTAAACACCAAACTTGATATTCATCACTATGCTATCGATTTTTTTAATGTATTAGTCCACTATTAAATGATTCCCTACTACTATATCATTAAATTTAAAAATGTGGACTTTTGCATTTCTAAGCCTTCTCTGCTACTAACCTCTTGGGCATGTACTTTATGATATGTGAAGTAGTTTTGGGTTGGATTTTTATGTTGTATTGTGTTTGTATTTTTTTCATAATATAGGTTATGCACAAACAAATAGCTTTCCTTATTTAAAAAATTCCAATTCGACAAATATATACCATCCAAATATTGATAAAGTGAACTAGCATTTGTTGCTTTCAAGCAAATGTTTTTGCTTAAATTTATTTTCGACATCTAAAGATATCATAATTGGTAATTACCCACAACTAGGTTGGATATGCATAGAGAGTCTAAAGGATAAATGAATCCATACTCTTCAAATTTGAATGGTTTTCCTTAGGTTTGTAGAATTTAAAATATGCTTATCATTTTGTTTTGTATGGTACTTCTTCTCCTTGTTGGAGAAAAGAATTGGATGATTTGTTTCCTAGCAATTTTCATTCTTCTTGTATTCAACATCCTAACAAAATCAATCGAGGTTGTGGACACATGCAGACCATAGACTCTTTATTTTTGTTAGGAATTAGCAGTTGTATCTTGTAACTTCTGCATTGAACATTCATTTTGTTATTTTGGATTTCTCTTCCATTTGATCTCTCTCTCAATCTAGTTTTATTTTGGATCATATACAACTCATCTTATTTCAAGGTTTTGATTCTATAATTAGATTATTACATATATTACAATCTTTAGAGCGAAGGAATGGACATGCTTGTATGCAAATGGTGCATGACAGTGTTTTGAGGTTTGTTTCTTTGAATAAAACATTACAAGAATGCATGCAAATGTTAGGTGACAATGTTTTGAGGCTTGCTTATTTGAACAACACATTTGTAATGTGTACGTTATCATCCCATTGGAAACAAGCATGGAATTTTTTAAGGTAATATTCATGTATCATGTATTTTGGTAAATCTGATAAGACAATGTGGATTGTTAAGTTAGTAAAAAAATGGCATACCAATTAACATTGTGATATTTGAATCTTTATTTTTATTTATTTTTAACAAAAACATATAGTTTTATTGAGAAAGAAAAAAAAACAGGTGTATTTTGGCATAAACCAATCAACCTGATTACAAATACTAGAGAATATGAGACGTTACAATTCTATATAGGAATAGAGACGCCCTATCAGTCTCCTTTACTTAGAAATTATGGAATAGGGTAAAAATAGCTGGGTTCCCCATTAATACTGAGAAAACCTTGAGGAAGATGACAAGCTTGCTTTGCCAAGGCATTAGCAGAAATATTTAATCCCCGAAGGATATGATAAGAATCAGCCTTGTCAAAAGCTTTTAAAATTCTCTTAATTCTATGCAAAGTTACAATCAGAGCAAAATTTTTTAGACTATCAGAGGAATTTAAAGCTTTGACCAATATTTCAGAATCATCGAAAATTTGGACAGACTTATATCGTTTGTTCTTAGCCAACTGAATCGCCTTAAGCAAGTTGTAACTCTCTGCCTGGTTATTAGTCATAGTGCCGAGCCCCCAGCTAAACCTAATAGAAGACAAACTGTCCCGAGAGATGACAAGGCCACCAGCGCCGAAGACCTCGGGGTTACCTTTCAAAGCTCCATCGAAAAAAACTACAGCTGAAGATGAGCTCGACCAGAAAGAGTTGAAAGCACCAATATCACCCCAATACCTTGACGGCGGGGACAAAACAGGCTTCAAATTAATATTCCCCACAACATTTGAACAAGAACCCATACGAATCGAATCTGGCAAAAAAGATGCACCGTGACCAATTAATTTTGCTAACCATGATTGTCAAAACCCCAAATTTTCACAAAAATTTAAAATTTTGAAATAACATAAAATGCTGAGACTGCAGTTTATTAACAGTTAACGGTTAACAAAAAGAGAAACAATTAATAGATTAAATTTGCATAAACTCAATTATGTTAACTCAACAATTTTCTTATTAACACAATCTTAACTTTAACTTGTGCATTAATTCTATATTTGGTTTACTGATGAGTTCTATTATAATAACGTTGCAAACCCACACCAATGATGAGTTAAATATTAACGTTAAACAATTATCATAATATTTGAATCCCATGTAACTATAGAGATCATATGCTATTTGATGAAATCATTGTGTGATTAAATGATTATTATGAAACGCAGGTGACTATGGAAAGTCAACCCACTGCATGATTATAATGTTGCGACCACGTGGAAGTTTCTTGGCCATGCACTTGTTGCATAAATAGCTGTCAACTCTAACCCTTGGCTTATTCACATTCTGACATTTGCGTTGGCTCTGTGGGCTGCTCTGCAGGCTCCCATGGCGATCGTGAGTGGAAAGTAGTTGTAGAGGCTCCCTCGCTAGTGTTTGTTGTGTCTTACTCCCTTGAGTTGGGTTCTATTGTTCTCCTTCACTACAATTTCTTTCTTTTGGTCAGAGTTCACTGCCCTCCTTGCACATGGCTTTATGGTCCGCCTGTGTCTTCTTTTTCTGTCCTTCTATCGTAGTTTGTCATTGGTGAAAGCTTGAGCTTATTGTGTGTGATTGCAAAGCTCCTTCATTGTAGGGTTTTAGTTTTCCTGCTTGTATGCTGGTAACATTCCGATTCCATGCTTATTGACTTCTTCGCAGCCTTTGCTCAGGCTTACCCACACCTCTGCTGATAGTTATGAAAAACACCAGAGTCTCGTTGTCTCCATCCTCGGCGAGAATGAGGGTTTGGCTCTTTTTTCCGTTGGTCGTGGTGTTACTGTTCGTTCGGGGCTCCATCGCTTTCACTTTCGGTTAAGGTGAGTAAAAAAATAATTAAGAGCTATTGCTGTTTATTGATCTATTCTACATAAGGGTTTCTGATTTTTAAATAACTTTGGTTCTTTATAATGTAGGTTGGCTCGTCTCCAAGGTTGACCGTTGTGCTGTATAAATGGCTCCACGAATCGTTCATGGTAAGCTCCGGTTTCGAATATGGTTTCCCCTGCTTGTACAGACTCTTGCAGTTGGAAAACGTTTCGGCCGTGTTGCACCCAGTATTGGGTTGCTGTCCTTCATTTTTATAGTTTTTGTTTTGGTTAAAACCCTTGCTTATCGCCAGGTGAATTCGGCTTTAAGTTGTAACTTGTGAAGCTCTCCTCTCGTATTACAGTTGAATTTACAGTATTGTAATATTATGTCAATATTGTCCATACTCCATAACAAGATATGGGTATGCGTTTTTTTGCTGAGTTTCTTTTTGTACTTTGGTAAAGTTTTGACTTACATTCGGCCTTCGGGCTCGTTATTATAATGTAAATATCTTAAGACAGTCTGTCTGTAAGTTAAATTCATTTTTCTTTATGTCTTTGTATTTTATCTCTGTGTAAATGAATTTAAATTGTTCTTTTAATGGTTATATAAAAAGAAATAAGTTTACTGCTTATCTTGGGTTACTACTGCAATGGTTTTGTATATTTTAAAGAAAATTGAGTAATTTCAGCTCAGAATTACAAGCTTGGGTTTTAACCCTATTTAACTTGTAAAAAAATATTTTCTATATTGTTAATAAATAGATTAGATTACTGTTAATAGAATTTTTAACCATTTCAGTACTCAAGGATTTCCAGGTTAGGGTTTAATGAATTAAACTCTGGTTCTTACTTTAAGATTCCTTCATTTTGTTTAAAGAATTGTTAATTTATAAACAATATTATTTATGTAATACTATTATCTGTATATAATATAAATACTTAATCTTGTATTTTGTGCATACACTTATCTAATAAAGACTGTGACTAACTTGTATTAGTTTAGTTCATTCAGTAGTATTATTGATGTTAGCTTACTAAGAAATGAAATAAGGATTACGACCTTGTTATTTTCCTTTACATGTATAATATGTTTACAAAACCATTTCTTGTTATAGTACTTATTAATTTAGAGATAAATTACTGTCGTATCTTAGTTATTTTAATTATATAAATAAATTACTATTGGAGCTATATAGTTCTCTGTTAAGATACTCTTTATCTTTGGATTAATTTGTCTTTAGAAATATATATGTTACTAAACTCTATCTAGGGTTCGAATAGTTGCGGGTTAAGTTGATTATTATTATCAGTAAAACAAATAAACTAATAGAACCATACCTAATTCTTTGCTTAACATAAAAAGATAGGCATTATATCTTAGTTGTTTCTATCTTCTCTGTTTCACAATAGTAGTGAAGTTTACAGAAGAAAGTACTGTATAAAAGAAATAACTTACCTACTTGAACAACTCGTGAATATAATACATTGCTATTAGTAAAAAAATAATATGACTATTTCTTTTTCTAGCATTCTTAATACACATATTGATTTTAACAATAAACCTAACTAGGCAGATTAATATTCTTTTCTGAAAGCATCTATCTACAGAAAAAAAAGATTCCAACATTCTGAAATACATAATAACTTTATTCAAATCAAATTTCTATCATATCTTTCATCTATTTAAATTACACTGCCTGTGCTAGAGAACAGTTTGACCCATTCCAGATGGGAAAAAACACAGGTTAGGATTATTTCATCTAATACAGATTCAATATTCAAATAACTAAAAGATTACAAGCTTTAACAGTTCACTACAAAACATGTAAATCATTCATTATTCACTCGTTCTCAGATATAAACTTTTAACACAGTAAATAAAAGACTATATCACCTGTTTAAGCTGGACAAAAACAGCGTTGGGAGGCTATTCCTCCCTACCAACTCCTGAAGAGCACTCAAACAACGACTTCTCAGGACCCCCGAGCATGTTTCTGGTCTCCTTGGCTGAGAACTAGTGGAGCATGCAACAAGATACTAGTCTATTGACTCAGTACTAACTCTGCACTCAACAGTAAGATCCTTCAGCTGAAAAGCTGTACTAGATCACTTTCTATAGTTTACCCCTCAAAACACATTCCACAAATTCCCTTCCCAATGAAATCCTCTGAAGTACATTTACCTGAATGGTTCTCTTCTTGGAAAATGAGCAGCCTCATCTCTCTTCAATGGGTATTTTTATTAAGATTGCCTAGGTCTTTTTGGGTTAATTGTCATTAATTGAGCCACCTGCTCTGATCCCACTTTGTTGGGGGATCATGACCCCAAATGTAGTGAGGTTGCCACCTGCAACATTGGAAGTGTCTGAGGATGATGCCACTTGTCTATTTTCTCTCCACCCAGTCTCCTCCACCAACTTGACCAGTAAACACTCTTTTAAGAACTCTCCCAAGCTGTTGTCTCCACTTTTATTTATTTATAATTAAAATATTCAGAATTACATTCACACCCTTAACTCTGCTGAGTCATCATTTACAACTTAGGATAAAATTTAACATATTGTCTTGAAAATAAATCAAATATGATAATATTTTTTTTTTACAAAATTGGGGCATGTGACATACACACCCCCCCTTAGAATATAACATCGTCCTCGATGTTATTTATTCTTCATCCTCAGAATTCCCCTGGAACAGAATTGGATATGCATCTCGCATTTTACTTTCTAATTCCCAGGTGGCTTCCTTTGGACTAAGGTGCTTCCATTACACCTTCACCTGTCCAATTGTGCGGTTTTGAAGTGTAATCTTATTCCTCCTGAGGATACAGTCCGGTTCCACCAGAAAATTTCCTTCTGGTTTCACTTATACATCATTCCAGTTAACAACATGAGTAGCATCATGAACATATTTTTTTTAAACGGAAATGTGAAAAACATTATGTACTCTTAAATTAGGTGGCAATGCTAATTGATAAGCTACTTGTGCAATCCTAGACAGAATTTCAAATGGGCCACAGTAACGAGGTGTCAATTTTGCACAACTCCCCAATCTCAAAGAGCTCTTTTTAGGCCTTACCTTAATGAACACATGTTCACCTATCCGAAACTCCTTTGGAGTTTTTTTTTAAGTCTGCTTGACTTTTCTGCCGATCCTGTGCCACTTTTAGATTTCCTTGCACTTGTTTTACAATTTCTTCCATTTCTTTTAACAGTTCTGGACCTAATACCAATCTATCTACTGGATTACTCCAAGAGATAGGAGTATTACATTTTCGTCCATATAAAACCACAAAAGGACTAAATCTAGTTGATGTATGATAATTATTATTATAAGCAAATTCTACCAGATGTAAATAGTCCTCCCATTTACCAGGCTGGTCTTTCACATACATTCTTAATAGATCTTATAATACTTGGTTTACCCTTTCAGTTTGTCCATCTATTTGAGGATGGAAAGAAGTATTAAAATTTAATGTGGTGTTTAACCCTTTAAATAAAGACTTCCAAAAGTTTCCTGTAAACTTAGGATCTCAATCTGAGATTATGACTTTTGGTACTCCATGTAATCGAAAAATTTGTTTTAGAAAAATATCAGCTATGTTTGCAGCTTTATAAGTAGTTTTAACAGGTATAAAGTGAGCTGCTTTGCTTAACTTATCAACTACTACCATGATAGAATCATTCTGATTTTGATTTTTAGGCAGCCCAGTAATAAAATCTAGACTAATTATCTCCCATTTCCAGTTAGGAATGGGTAATGGCTGAAGCAAACCAGCTGGGTGTTGATGTTCAATTTTTACTAGTTGACACTCAAAACACCTACCAATATATTATGCTACTTCAGTTTTCATATTTGGCCAGAAATACTCTTTTCTTAACATAGTTATAGTTTTTTGATAACCTGGATGACTTGAATATGGTGTTTTATGAATTTCATTTAGAATTAACAGCTTAACTTTAGGTACGTTAGGTACATACATTCTATCTTTATACAGTAAAAATTCTTTTTCATTTAAACTGTAACCTTTAATTAAGTTTTCTGTTGGATTTTCTTTAGCTTTAGCTTGTAAATTCTGGTAAATTTCATCTTGTTCTATTCTTTCTTTAAGCTGCTCATCTAAGTTTGAAACACAGGTGTTGATAGCTGCTGCGAAATTCAGCCTTGCATTCCTACTTAATGCATCAGCAACTTTATTTTCTTTATCTTTTATATGTTGAATTTCAAAATCATACTCGCTTGAGAAAGCTAACCACCTAGCTTGTTTGGCATTTAAATTTGGTTGATCTAAAAGATACTTCAATCCTTTATTGTTAGTCATTAAAACAAATTTTCTGCCAATTAGGTGATGTCGCCACATCTTTAAGGCGTGTATTATAGCTGCTAATTCCAGATCATATGTTGCATAATTCTTTTCATGAACTTTTAACTTTCTAGACTCATAAGCAATAACATGCCCTTTTTGAGTCAGAACACCACCTAAGCCATGATTACAAGCGTCAGTGCACACTACAAATTCTTTATTAGGATCTGCTATTCTTAAAATATGTGCACTGGTTAATACCGTTTTTAACTTTTTAAAGCTTTCTTCACATTTTTTATTCGAGTCAAACTTCTTTCCCTTCTTCTGCAAGGAAGTTATTGGATTTACTATCCTCGAAAAACCTTCAATGAACCTCCGGTAGTAACCGGTAATGCCCATGAAAGATCGAACATACATCACATCCTTAGGAACCGGTCAATCTTCGATTGCCCTTATCTTTTCAGGATCTATGAAAATTCCTTCCTTGGTCACTACGTGACCTAAATACTGAATCTTATCATTGAAGAAATCACATTTACTAAACTTTGCGAAGAGTTGATGTTCTCGCAACTCTTGTAAAACAATTTTAGATGTTCTTTATGTTCTTCTTCAGTTTTTGAATAGATTAGAATGTTGTTAATAAACACGGCCACAAACTTATCTAAATACTTATGCATCACGTTGTTCATTAAACATATGAAAACAAGTGGGGCATTAGTAAGCCCGAATGGCATTACGACAAATTCGTAATGACCATATCTAGTTCTAAAAGTTGTCTTAAAGATGTCTTCATCTTTAATCCTTACTTGATGATATCTAGACCTTAAATCTATTTTTGAAAACACCGTGGTTCCACGTAGTTGATCAACAGATCATCTATGTGGGGTAACAGATATCGATTTTTGATGGTCATCTTGTTTAACTGACGATAATCTATGCAAAGTCGCATAGTTCCGTCCTTCTTCTTGACGAAGATGACAGGTGCCCCCTAAGGAGACACACTTGGTCAAATATATTTTTTATCAATTAATTCTTTTAATTAAGATTTTAATTCATTAAGTTCGAGTATGTTCATTCGATAAGGGACCTTTGAGCTAGGTACTGCACCTGGTACAAGCTCAATGGTGAAATCCAATTCCCTTTTTGGAGGTAATCCCGAAATTTCTTCTGGGAATACATCAACATATTATTTTAAGACTAGTATGTCTTCCACTTTTAAGTTATCTATTTTAATTATACTTTCCTCATCAATAATTGTTATTGCATAAGCTTTACATCCCTTTCTAACAACTCTCTTAAGCTGTAGGGCAGAAATCTGCCTTATGGTGGTTTTTTTAGGTATTATTTTTACACTTACTGGTTTTTCATCACTGTTTAAGCATGTGAAAGTTTCATCATAACAGTTTAGAATTACTCTATGTTGTTCTAACTAGTCCATACCAATCAACAAATCATAAGAACCAAGAGGCAAAACATTAAGTTTAACAACAGTTTCAAATTTATCCATAACTATTGTACATTCTTTGACAAAACAAGTTACTTTTCTTTTAGCATCGGTGGCCAATTGAACTAACCATGAATTTTAAATTTTTTCAACAGTTAACTTACATTTTTCTACTATTTGGGGTGCAATATAACTGAGACTAGCTCCTGGATCAATCAAAATAATTATAGGGGTCTGATTTATCATACCTTCTACTTCCACCATGGAAGTCTGATATTCAACTTGTCAATTCTCCAAAGTTGCGTTGATTCTAGGCATGCTCCTTGCTAGCTCCCCAACAGTCATCTCCTCCTGTATGGTATGAATATTGCTAACAGTCTTCTTCCATTTTGGAAAAACTAAAGCATAGTGTGGGCCATTACACTCCCAGCACTTGATAGGCTCTTTGCGCTCAAAATTCTTGGTAAAATTTCCCCGATTATTTGCAAATTCCTTATCTTTAGGATTGTTTTGGTTGTTGGGTGTATTGTTCCTATTTCCTTTGAAGTTCTTGTTATTAGCATAGTTTTTGGCCTTATTATTCTTAGAATTTCTATTAGGCACAAAATCCTTCTTCTTTTGTTCAAACTGATTATTATTTTTCTTAGCCTTCCAGTTGGTCAAGTTTTTTTTCTTTTGATTCTGGTCAAAACAGAAGTTAGCTTTTCTCATAGCTTCCTCCAAGGTCTTTGGGTTATCATATTCATTTCTATCTTTAATATGATAAGGTAGACAACTAAGGAATCATTGTACCTTTGGTTTCTCATCTACAAGGTATGGTACACCTAAGTAGACTTAAGAACTTGTTGTTCAGATCCTTCATTGTCATTGATCCTAACTTCAGCTCATAACACTCTTTGGCTCTCTCCTCATAATATTGCTCAGACAGGAATTTCTTTTTGAAATACCTTTTAAAGGTACTCCAGTTTACATTTTTCTTTTTTATTCCCGTAACTCTTTTCAAGTCCTATCACCAAATGTTAGCCTTTCCTGAGAGGTTATATATAGCCATTCTAGCCTTTAACTGGTTAGAATAGTTATATATTTGGAAGTACTTTTTCATCCTAGATAACCAGGCTTCATCTTCCTCCCCCTTCTCAGTCTCTCCATTAAAGGTTGGTGGTTTTATCTTTTTGAATTCTCTGGAAATCTCCTCATAAAGTTTGTATTTCCTCTTTTTAGTGTACTGATTATCATCACTACTGTCACTGGTAGTATGATAGTTTCATTGTTCACCAAACACTTTAGAAGATGAACCACTTTCAGTTTTAATATATTTCATCATTTTAGATTTATGTTGATGACTGATATATTCTGATTCGGTTCTTCTACCCCTACCTTTAGTTTGAAACTTCTCAGTTAGGATCTGATTAAGCTCTTCTTGAGCCCTCAGAATCCTTTCATTTTCTCGCTTTACAGACTCCATTTTAGTTTTTAGGTCCTTTACATTCTGTAACAATTCTGAGGAATTGGTAGTTAAATCCTCTGGTATAGGATCTATTGGTAGATTTCTTGTTTCAGTAACTGGAGATTCCTCCTCTGCATACTCTTCCAGTCTTTCCATACACGCCTGTTAAACTTCAGAAAACAATTCTTTGTTTAATAACATTTAAAAGAAAAAAAATATGTCAGCATAATAATTCAGTTACTGTTTCCTAAAAGCTAGTTGGGCTCCATCAAGGCATAGTGTTTGAACCTTGTGCTCTGATACCACATGTCAAAACCCCAAATTTCACAAAAATTTAAAATTTTGAAATAACATAAAATGCTAAGACTGCAGTTTATTAACAGTTAACGATTAGCAAAAAGAGAAACAGTTAATAGATTAAATTTGCATAAACTCAATTATGTTAACTCAGCAGTTTTCTTATTAACACAAACTTAAGTTTAACTTGCGCACTAATTCTATATTTGGTTTACTGATGAGTTCTATTTATGACAGTAGGTGGAATCTGACTTTGAATTCCGGGGCTTACTTAGCGTTTATGCTAACACAGATGGATTATTTGTTCTTACAGGTTTACAGGTATAAATGACCAAGTATCGTCTTTAAATTCATAAAGCATTCTGCAATATTTCTATTTGCAATTTAATAAGCTTAGATTATAAGCTGTTGTAATCCAACCTACTTCCGTAAGGTAACACAGTTTGTTTTCTTCTGTTGCTATTGTAAACGAAGTTCAGATGATTGTATTTCTTCCTGTAGAGTATGTAGCGACAGTACTACTTCCTTTGGTTTTGAGCAGTTTATTTTACCTGCTTGATATTCTTCATTTTTCAAAATGCATACCCTAGCAATTATTTATTACATTTTTTTGTATTAGGTTCTATCTAAGAACAACTTCCAGGGTTGGTGTTTTTCTTATCGAGCCAATCTTTTCATCTTAAGTTAACCTTAGTATTTTGGTAAGAATGTAAAACTATACTCCAAGTAATGAGAAACTACCACAACTTCTAAGATAAGATCTCATGGATCTGTATTAAGTAAAATAGTTCATAGGAAAATGTTCTTACATTTCACTTTGCCATTACATAGTTTGCTATCAAAACTTTGCTAGTTTCTAAGATTTAAAAATGTGCATAAACTATTTGTTTATCGACATAAAATGTTTTATTAGTGTTACAATTGCATAATACTTATGATCCTATCCAACGACACTATGCAAATTACACAAGTTGAAAACTGTGTAATCATTTACACCACCATGAAAAGAACTTGAACTAAAAGATAGTTATTCTTACACCATTAACTTGATTGTTTATAAGTCAATGATTTTATAATTTATCCTAAAATACTATAGGTAACAACTTAGTTATTACACCCTATTTCACAATGATGATATTACTATAAGCTTTGATGGTTTGTAACTATTCAAAAAGGGTTAATACTCACATATATACTATGCATATAACTAATGATAATGTTAATATAACTTTGTAACGTCTCCCCACGATACTCATTATTATAACTTACTATGTAAAAAGAAACATAATCCTCACTAGCTTTTACTAGCAATATCTCATAACATTGGTTATTGATAAATTATATAAGGTATTTATTTTGGGTTACAAGGCTAAAGTATTATGCTATGTATTAAGTCAACGTTATAATAACGTTGCAAACCCATGCCAGTGATGAGCTAAATATTAACGTTAAACAATTATCATAATATTTGAATCCCATGCAAACTATGGAGACCATATGCTATTTGATGAAATCATTGGGTGATTAAATGATTATTATGAAACGTAGGTGACTATGGAAAGTCGACCCACTACATGATTATAATGTTGCGACCACGTGGAAGTTTCTTGGCCATGCACTGGTTGCATAAATAGCTGTCAACCTTAACCCTTGGCTTATTCATGTTTCGACATTTGCATTGGCTCTGTGGGCTGCTCTGCAGGCTCCCATGGTGGCCGTGAGTGGAAAGTAGTTGTAGAGGCTCCCTCACTGGTGTTTGTTGTGTCTTACTCCCTTGAGTTGGGTTCTATTGTTCGCCTTCACTGCAATTTCTTTCTTTTGGTCAGAATTCACTACCCTCCATGCACATGGCTTTACGGTCCACCTGTGTCTTCTTTTTCTGTCCTTCTATCGTAGTCTATCATTGGTGAAAGCTTACTCTTATTGTGTGTGATTGCAAAGATCCTTCGTCGCAGGGTTTTAGTTTTCCTGCTTATATGCTGGTAACAGTCCGACTCCATGCTTATTGAATTCTTCGCAGACTTTGCTCAGGCTTACCCACACCTCTGCTGATAGTTATGAAAAACACCAGAGTCCCGTCGTCTCCATCCTCGGCGAGAATGAGGGTTTGGATCTTTTTTGCGTTGGTCGTGGTGTTACTGTTCGTTCTGGGCTCCATCGCTTTCACTTCCAGTTAAGGTGAGTAAAAAAATAATTAAGAGCTATTGTTGTTTATTGATCTATTCTGTATAAGGGTTTCTGATTTTTAAATAACTTTGGTTCTTTATAATGCAGGTTGGATCGTCTCCAAGGTTGACTGTTGTGCTGCATAAATGGCTCCACGAATCGTTCACGGTAAGCTCCGGTTTCGAATATGGTTTCCCCCACTTGTACAGACTCTTGCAGTTGGAAAAATCTCAGCTGTTTTGCACCCATTATTGGGTTGTTGTCCTTCGTTTTTATAGTTTTTGTTTTCGTTAAAACCCTTGCTTGTCGCAAGGTGACTTCAGCTTTAAGTTGTAACTGGTGAACCTCTCCTCTCGTATTAGGGTTGAACTTATAGTTTTGTAATATTATGTTAATATTGTCCATACTCCATAACAAGATATGGGTATTCGGCTTTTTGCTAAGTTTCTTTTTGTACTTTGGTAAAGTTTTGACTTACATTCGGCCTTCGGGCTCGTTATTATAATGTAAATATCTTAAGACAGTCTGTCTGTCAGTTAAATTCGTTTTCCTTTATGTTTTTGTATTTTATCTTTGTGTAAATGAATTTAAATTGTTCTTTTAATGGTTATATAAAAAGAAATAAGTTTATTGCTTATCTTGGGTTACTACTGTAATGGTTTTGTATATTTTAAAGAAAACTGAGTAATTTAAGCTCAAAATTGCGAGCTAGGGTTTTAACCCTATTTAACTTGTAAAAAGATATTTTATGTATTGTTAATAAATAGATTAGATTACTGTTAATAGAATTTTTAACCATTTCAGTACTCAAGGATTTCCAGGTTAGGGTTTAATGAATTAAACTCTGATTCTTACTTTAAGATTCCTTCATTTTGTTTAAAGAATTGTTAATTTATAAACAATATTATTTATGTAATACTGTTATCTGTATATAATATAAATACTTAAGCTTGTATTTTGTGCATACACTTATTTAATAAAGACTGTGACTAACTTGTATTAGTTTAGTTCATTCAGTAGTATTATTTTTGTTAGCTTACTAAGAAATGAAATAAGGATTACGACCCTATCATTTTCCTTTACATGTATAATCTGTTTACAAAACCATTTTTTGTTATAGTACTTATTAATTTAAACATAAATTACTGTTGGAGCTATATAGTTCTCTACTAAGATACTCTTTATCTTTAGATTAATTTGTCTTTAGAAATATATATGTTACTAAACTCTATCTAGGGTTTGAATAGTTGTGGGTTAAGTTGATTATTATTATCAGTAAAAGAAATAAACTAATAGAACCATACCTAATTCTTTGCTTAACATAAAATATAGGCATTATATCTTAGTTGTTTCTATCTTCTCTGTTTCACAATAGTAGTGAAGTTTACAGAAGAAAGTACTATATAAAAGAAATGACTTACCTACTTGAACAACTCGTGAATATAATACATTGCTATTAGTAAAAAAATAATATGACTATTTCTTTTTCTAGCATTCTTAATACACAGTCTCGTTTTAACAATAAACCTAACTAGGCAGATTAATATTCTTTTCTGAAAGCAACTATCTACAGAAAGAAAAGATTCCAACATTCTGAAATACATAATAAATTTATTCAAATTAGATTTCTATCATATATTTCATCTATTTAAATTATATTGCCTATGCTAGAGTATGGTCTAGCCCATTCCAGACGGGGAAAACACAGGTTAGGATTATTTCATCCAATACAGATCCAATATTCAAATAACTAAAAGATTACAAGCTTTAACAGTTCACTACAAAACATGTAAATCATTCATTATTCATTCGTTCTCAGATATAAACTTTTAACACAGTAAATAAAAGACTATAGAACCTGTTTAAGCTGGACAAAAACAACGTTGGGAGGCCGTTCCTCCCTACCAACTCCTGGAGAGCGCTCAAACAACGACTTCTTAGGATCCCTGAGCCTGTTTCTAGTCTCCTTGGCTGAGAACTAGTGGATCATGCAACAAGATGCTAGTCCAATGACTCAGTACTAACTCTGCACTCAGCAGTAAGATCCTTCAGCTAAAAAGCTGTACTAGATCACTTTCTGCAGTTTGCCCCTCAAAACACATTCCATAAATTCCCTTCCCAATAAAATCCTCTGAAGTACATTCACCTGAATGGTTCTCTTCTTGGAAAATGAGCAGCCTCAGCTCTCTTCAATGGGTATTTTTATTAAGATTTCCTAGGTCTTTTTGGGTTAATTGTCATTAATTGAGCCACCTGCTCTGATCCCACTTTCTTGGGGGATCATGACCCCAAATGTAGGGAGGTTGCCACCTGCAACATTGGAAGTGTTTGAGGATGCCGCCACTTGTCTATTTTCTCTCCACCCAGTCTCCTCCACCAACTTGACCAGTAAACACTCTTTTAACAACTCTCCCAAGCTGTTGTCTCCACTTTTATTTATTTATAATTAAAATATTCAGAATTACATTCACACCCTTGACTCTACTAAGTCATCATTTACAACTTAGCATAAAATTTAACATATTGTCTTGATATAAAATCAAATATGATATTATATTTTTTTTACAAAATTGGGGCATGTGACAATGATAATGTTTTTATGACAACAAGCTGGAGATTGGGTCGCTGATCACTGAAGATGCATTTATTCCTAGCAATCCACAATGACCACAACAAAAATTTCGGAATTGAGTGCCAGTATTTATGCAAAACTGCAGCATTGCATTTTGGAGGTCGTCGGTCATGCCAGAGTGTGTAAAATTGTTTGACTGTATTCTGAATAGGGCAGGTAATATTAACAGATTGAAGAAGCATATACCAATCTTGTCTGGCAAAATTGCAGCCCACCAAAAGATGATCGACCATCTCAATAGCAACTTGACAAAAACAAGATCTGAAAGGCCCATTGAATCCACACTTTTGAAGATTGTCACCTATCAAAATTTAGTTTTTTAACAGCAACCAAACATAAAAATTAACCTTCGGCAGGTAGGAATGCCATACTGAATGCCAAATCGCAGGAGTAAAGGAAGAATTGTGAACCGGGAGAAGAGACTGGAACGCATTATCAGCAGAGTAGAACCCATCTACGCCCCATCCCCAATGGTCTTTGTATGTATAGTGAACTGGAGCTAGGCCCGTAAGATGAGAAATCAGCACCGATTTATGAGAGTTAAATAGAACAGGAAGATATGGGAAATTCCATCCAGACCAAATGCCATCATAATCCCACATACAGATATCTGCAAGACGAATTAGACCTTTATTCTTGGACCAATTCATTATCTCATGTAATTGAGGAACAGAGGAAAGACATGGAGTGCCAGAGATAGAATCCTCCCAAATAAGGCTCTTCATCCCATTGCCTGGGACTCTATACAATTTTTTTTATGAAAAACCCAGAACATTTCCTACAGGAATTCCATATAACAGAGCCAGAAGGAGTATTGGCAGAAGATATACTTCATAAAGAACCACCTTGCAAATACTTCATCCTAAAAAATTTACTAATAAGGTGCTTGGGATCATAAAAAAGCCTCCAAACCAGCTTGTCGACCATTGCCAAATTAGCAAGACCAGGATCACGAATTTGAAGACCACCATCTGAAGAGGGGCGCTTGAGAACCTCCCATCTCACCAAATGCATCTTATTTTGTCCACCTTTCCCTCCATTCCATAAAAAATCTCTCATGAGTTTAGATATTTGAGCAGAGATAGCTTTGGGAGCAAGAAGCAAAGTTGACTGAAAGACGGGGAGCGCTGAAAGAATTGATTTGATCAAGATCAGTTTCCCAGCTTTAGAAAACCACTGACCCCCCCACGAGGCTATTTTTGCCTTAAACTTGGCCAACACTTCAATCCACAGAGAAGGAGGAGACGGACCAAAAGTTAAGGGGAGACCTAAATAATTGATTTTTTCCCACTTGACGAATCTAGGAAAGCCAAAGAGATTTGAAATCCAGAGTAGAGCAAGTTGGTCTACATTCCAGCCGTAAACAACACTTTTATTTTAATTTTATCAAAGCACCTGAACTTAAACAAAATTTGTTGAGAATATCATTAAAGGCCCGAGAAATTGACATAGAGGCCCCTCCCAAGAGAAGAGAATCGTCCGCAAAAAGAGCATGATTGATTGGATCAATACCCCTGGCTATCTTGATGCCCAGGATATATTTGGCTTCCTTTTCAGCTGATAATTTTTTGCTAAGGGTTTTAGCCATCAAGCTATACAGGAAGGGGGATAGCGGACAACCTTGACGAAGGCCTCGAGTGGATTTAAAGAAATCAGTGGGTCTATCATTTACTAAAGGGGCAATCCAAGGCTTATCGAAACATGCTTTAGTCAAGGAAACAAATTCTAGACATAAGCCAAAAGAAAGCAAGACTTCATAAAGGAAAGGGAGCTTAACTTGATCTAAAGCATTCTTCATACCCAGCTTTATTATCATGCCTTTCTCTTTCCGTAAGAAACTAGAGTGCAAAGCTTCTTGAACTTGTATGACGTTATCCACTAGATGTCTGCCTTTTACGAAACCCCCTTGAAGAGGAGAGATCAGCTTGCCGAGCAATGGCTTTAGTTTGTTTGCTAGAAATTTGGCTATTATCTTATAAAAAGCATTGCACAGAGAAATTGGTCTGAACCTATCAAAAGTAGAAGGATTGACTTCTTTAGGGATGAGGGAAAGAAGAGTAGAGTTGGTGCACCCACCCATTTTAGCTTTTTTCTAGAAGGCAGTGATCATTCTCAACAAATCAGACTTGATTATAGGCCATCAGGCTTTATAAAAATGTATCAAAAAACCATCTGGACCAGGAGCTTTGTCAGACTCCATGGCCCAAATAAATTCAACAATTTCTTGCTCAGAGAAAGGCTTCATTAAATCAAAATTTTCCTCAATGCTAACCAGAGAAGGAACATTGTGCAGAAAATCAGAAGACACTTCCTCATAGGTATAGCCGTCATCTTTAAACAACATTTGAAAGTACCTGCTAGCTGAATGCTTAAGAATATCTTGGCCTTTAATGATGACCCCTTCATCATTAATGATTTCCGAAATGTGATTTCTGGAAAGCCTAGCCTTGCATTGACGATGGAAAAAAGAAGAGTTTTTATCCCCAACCTTCAGCCAAAGACTTCTTGACTTCAATTTGAGATGCTCCTCCTCCCGTCTGAAAGAAATATTTGTTTTAAGCTGAGCAAGCTGATGAAGGACGATATGAGAGGAGGTTACAAATCTACTTGCAAAGTAGAGAGCTCTACTACTCTATCCTTTGTGATACTCAAAGGAGTTAGAAGGGGCAATTTTATCCAAATCTTCAACACGCACTTGGTCTGTTTCAGTTTTTGTTCCCAGAAAAAACTGGGAGAGCCTACCACAAATTTAGACCACGCCTGAAATACAATATCCATAAACCCTTCACGTTCAATCCAAAGAGGACTGAACCTAAAAGGAATTGGGCCAAGCTCCTCTTCAATTTCAAATTGCAATGTAATTGGATGATGATTTGACGCCAGCTTGGGAATAATTTTAGTTGAAATCATCCACTTACTATCCAACAGAGGACCATGAACTAAGAAACGATCTAACCTGACAAATATATCCATGGCCCCCACTCGCTGGTTTAACCATGTGAAACAACCAATCTTAGGCTTTAAATCAGCCAAATCCCAATCTTGAATCATTTTTTCCATAACGTCTTGCATAAAGTCTTTACCACGAACTCCTCCTTTCTTCTCACTCGGAGCTAAAGTAATACTGAGATCTCCTTCTATAATAATATTTGCTGGAGAATGGAGCTCAAGGAAATTAGAAATTGACTGCCAACATTCTTTTTTTTCCCCATAATTAACTGGAGCGTATAGATTGAAAAGGGAAAAAGTAATCTTACTGTTATAATGTAAAAGCTCTGAAAAGATCCAATGCTGAGTGGCATACTCTTTTTTAAGCTGATAATTATCTTCACGCCATAATGTGTCTAGCCCCCCATAGGAACCTCTAGCGCTAACCACCTTACCAGAAGTCAAATTACACTTGTTTTTGCTAATGAGAAGGAGAGCATCCTCCTCAATTTTAGTCTCTTGAATAAATAGGAGATCAGTAGGAGCCAATTTCATTAAATTTTTTACAGCTTCAGCTTTGCTAGAGTGCCCCAACCCCTACAGTTCCAAGAGGTTAAAAGCATTACTTACCCAATGAAGAGGGAGTAATTACTCCCTTAGGGGGCCTGTTTCTCTTATTCCTCCCATAATACATTTCAATTGTTGCCTGACTACCTTGAGTCTTGAGCCTTTCAACCTCTTCTTCCCTTATCTCCTTTTTATACTTCCTACCAACTATTTTTTTTAGCTCAAAGGAATCATCTTCTGAAGAGCCAGGGCCAACATCATGTTTCTTCTGAGCAATATTAGCATAACAAGAGAGCAAGTATCTTTAGGAGAAGAGGGAAGGGAACCACCTTCTATGGGGAGAGCAACAAAAGAAGGACCAGATAAATCCTTAAGAACAGAAATTTCTTCTAAGGCAGGCTCAATCACTTCCATATGACTCAGTTCGCCTTCTTCAAGGATAGTTTCAGAGGAATTTAGGACAGCAAAAGGATTATGATCATCCTTGGGAATATCAGCAGCCTAAGAAATAGAAGCTGTCCCAGCCACATAATCACCTATTGCTGATTTTCCTTTCTTTTTAAATCCCTGCACTGATTTTCCTGTTTTTTGGACTTGAACCCATTGGTCTTCTTTCTCTTTAGCATTAACCTCTTCATATTTTTTTTTTGCAGTTTCGAGCAAAATTTCCATAGCCATGGCAAAATATACACTTAAACGGAATTTTCTCATAGTCCAACTACTGGGTATAAGACCAGTCTGCAACAGTTAACTGAATTGCTTCGGCCAGACCGAGCTCTAGGTCCACTTCTACACAAATCCTAGCGCAGGAAAATTGATCTTTCCTTTCAGCTCAGTCTATGTATCTGCCGAGCTTATTCCCAATAATTACCAAAGATTCATTATTCCAACAATGCAAAGGAAGGAAGGGTAATCTTACCCATATAGGAACTGTAGACGGGATGTCCTGGGAAGGGTCGAAATCAGGGGTCCACTTATTCAGGTAAAGCCCCCGAGGACCCATGAAGTATGGGCAATATGGTATGAAAATTTTCACACACTAACATGAAATTAATCATAATTTTATAAGTTGAAAGTTCTTTCTAAAAATATCCCTACCTTTTCCTCTATCACAAATGCACAACAAGTTAAAAGTCCCCTTTAAAAAATCTCTACTTGTTGCTTAAGGTGATTTGTTGTGAAAGCTTCAATTCTAATTTTGAAATTAATTTATGTTTCTATAAATATAAGATTCAAATTAAGTCCCTCCTTCGAGAGGGCATCCACCTTCTGATTCAGCTCCTGATAGATATGATTGATAACAAACTTGGAGAATACTGAAGTAGATTCCTTCAAATGAGTAACAAAGGCCACTAGAGTTGCATTTAAGATCTGTTGTGATCTCTGCATCGATTATGCAATACTATTTGTTCCCCAGCCAATGTTCATCTTGAAACAAATAAAATGAGAATTAGAGAAGAACAAAAGGACTCCCAGCCCATAGAGATGGTCCAATCCCCAAAAGGTCGAAGAAACCCTAACAAGTCCTTTTATCAATAAATACATTCCCTACCATTCTCGAAAAAGTTGGATTAGTATCCTTGCTATAGTAGTTGAAGGCCACAATAACCAAAGAATAAACTTGAAAGTAAAACATTTGAGGTAAATATCAAACCATCTCGAGATAACAAAACTTTCCAAAGGATCAAAATTAGAATGGCTCCAAATAGCTGGGGATCAGGGTGAGTAAATCGTGCATGCAAATAGTTTTCAGTAGAATCCTTAATCCACAAATTTCAAATATTCAGTCAATTACCAATGTCCATCAATACTTATTGTGAAAAAATATAGTGAACAATAAATGGATTGTAGTTTCCTCCATGCCCTCACCTAGAATGCACATCCCTTGGCCATGGACATTTCTTCTTTGTCTAGCTTCCCATGTGTAAATTTTATTTTGTAATGCAATCCACATCAAGATCATTTTCTTCTTGGGAACCTTACCTTTCCATATTTTTTCCCATCGCCATACAAGTGGACTTCTATCTTATTTAATTAACATATGTTAACCAAGATTTGTTGAATAGAACACCCATTCTTATTACCAATCCAAATCAATTGGCCTTCATCCGTTAGTCAAATATGCACATTTCTAAGCTTTGCAACATACCTGTCCCAATCTCTTTTCCAACCGCCTTGAAGACTCAAATATCTTGTTGATTTCCATCCTTGTGACCAAATGTTGGTTTTTCCTAAATCCCCAATTAAAAAAAGGAATGTTAAATTATGTGACTAAATATAAAGGACCAGATCAAGAGGGAAAAAAAACCTTATTTCCACAACCCATTATAGCATCGTTTCCCATTCTTACCTACTACCATTCCCTACTTTGCAAGTTGATATAGCACCAATTGAATTAAAAGAACTTACTAAGTTTTCTATGAAGAGAGCCATTCTTCCATTACCTATTATCGATGATAAAATAGAATCCCAATCCTAGTATCTTTAGATAATTGGCTTATTCCAAAAATTATCTTTCCTAACCAAATTCCAAAGAGTCTTACCAGATAGTGAGGCACCAAAAACATGGATATTCGTTTATCCCTCACCCCCCTTCAATGATTTTCAATTTGTAAAATGGACTCCATCCTTCCCTATGAAACCACTCCAATTTACAATATTGAGAGAAAAAACAATTTGGGTCAAAAGTAATATGAGATATAACCAACAAACTTTTTCATATTCCTTTGAGAGATATAGCTTAACCACCCTTGGAGCCAATTTCTTAGACTTCATGCTGTGAAGGCCCTCTTGAGCTACTCCAATAGAATCATGAATCTGTTGAGCTTCCAATAATCCAAACTATGTTGGAAAGAGCACATTGGATAGCCATTTTTTCAAGAAAACAACTAAAACCTTAGAAAATATTTAATACACACAGTTATAGAGAGAGATCAATATGTAGTCAACATAGTTCTACGACTAACCACCTTCAGGATCAAAGCTATGAAGGTAGAATTGAATTTGGGAAGTACATGCCTAGTCATCTTTACCTCCTCAACAACTTGTAGTAGATCCTTTCTCGACAAGTTAAAGAAGGAAAGGAAGAATTATGTCATCCAAACATAAGGGCTTGAGATTTTCCATTTTTGAAATAAAGACAACACCTCCAATAGTTCAAACATGCTTACCTCCTAAAAGATATTAACATTGTCTTCTTATGTAATCAATCTATGGAAATATGGGTATACCTTCACAATTTCTGCAATGTTTTCTACCACTAGCTATTGATAAATTTTGGAGAAATGTTGGAACTTGAAATTTGCCAAGTTATTTAACCCTTGAACACTTTGACCTTCCTCGTATGTGTAATTCCCATATCATATTGAGATTCTTCCGATGGTTGGTGAAATGGTCTCATCTCCAAGTTCCATCCAGGTTGCTCTACTTTTCATTATCTAATATGCCTCTTTATCTTTAAGTACTTTGGCCTTTCTAAATTTTTAAACATGACAGTGTGTCTAGATCCTCCATTGAAAAAACCCCTTCCAAGTTGTTAAAGGGATAAGAAATGGAATCCTTTACTACTTTGAGAGTTTTATCTCTATTATTAAACATGTTTTCCACCCACTCTACCACTTTACGCTTTAAATATAATAAGGAATCCATGAACTTCCTGCTAGCAGAAATCTTTGCATTCAAAGTATAGGGAATCCAATCCCTCTTAATCAGATCGTTGAACTCCTCATCCTCCAACCATGATGGATTGAGATTGAAAGTAGATGAGGGATTATCCTATGCTTTAGAGAGTTCAAGAAATATCAAATTATGGTCTAATCCTCCTATTGATCTGACGCAACTCCTATATTTGTCCACTCCAAATAACAACTAACCTATGATGACAAATCGGTCCAATCACTTGGAGACCCTTGCATTTCTAGCCTTTTGTTGTGCAAAGTGGGTTTATGCTTCGATAGATTCAGATCTATTAACTCCACATCTCTAATTCGATGGATGAAATACCCTCATAAAGGATCAACATAGATTATAGTTCCCAAACCTATTCTCTATTTAATGTAATGTTCAAGTCAACTTTGATTATCGTGTTATTTTCCTTGATAATACATGAAGAAAATAATAGGTCCCAAAACCTTTGTTCTTATCATGGCTTGCAGACATTTACAATTGATCATTTCTTGTACAATATCTCACAGCTGCAGATCAATCACAATATTAAAGACACAAAGAAGACACTAATCAAATACAATTCATATCATTGTTTCATAATCAAACCCCTAGACATACCGGTTGCATCCACCCACTGAAAGTCCCAATATTTAAAGAGTTTCTTTATTTTACCAATAATCAAATCCATTTTACTCATTTTTTCTTGAACAAGGAAGATATCAGGCTTGTCTTTTTCAACTATTCTATGAAGGGAAAGTCTTCTAGCAAGGTTGCCCATACCCAAAATATTAATAAAGAGATTTTTCATCAATTAACCCTCACACTAGGTTGTGAATCTCTAAGATCCCAAGTCAAAGATTTTTTTTTTTATCTTTCAAAATTTATCTCACTAATTTATTTTGAAAATGGTGCATATGGGAATTTTTACCAACACCACCCTTCCCCATTTTCCCCTAAGGTTGACATCTAGTCCCCCCGAAACATAATCATCCCTTGTTTTGATTGGGCCTTTGGATATAAGGAGGTAGGAATTTGGAACCGACCTCCCTTGAGAAGGGGAGGGTTACACCACTAGAGCTGGCCCCCCTAATTCAACATCATGAAAAGGAGGATTGCTAAGGAGAGAAGTGTATGGATCAATGTATTCAAGCACCATTGGGGGAGGATATTTAGTAGGTGAGGATCTAGGCAAAAAGGTTTAATTATTTATGCTCTTTCCACCCTCAACCCCACCAATCATGGGACTTGCAACTAGAGAAGGATCATCCATATCATTCTTTGTGGAGCTTGTTACTACTCAAAATAACACATGATAGAGTTGCAGATCACAGTGTGAGGAGTGGCAAGCACGAGAGAAGATATATCCCAATGTCACCTTATCCTAGATTCTTAAACACTTTAGGTCAACTTATAAGACCAAGGAAAGGGGTCCCTAGAACTTGGTTAACAATATTTGTGATTCCCTAGATAGTACACATACATTTTCACAAGAAATTTTTTGGCATAGATCAATTCCTTATGGAGTCAAAACAATGAAGCATAATAATCATTACAAAAGAGGTAGGATGTAAAGAGATTTATCATAGATCCCAAGAAATGTAACATCATGTTTCTATTTCTATTATAGAATTGCAACAATCAATGTATATCAGAAAACTTGATAAAAATAAGTCAAAACAATATCATCCTTACCATGTGAAGAGTACCTTGTGTAGTAGGGTAAGGGGTATGAGAAAGAGGGTGAAGAAAAGGTCCAAAAAAAAATTTCTGAAAATAGAATATCGAATTTGGTATGAGATTTATAACAACCCTCAAATACAGTGTGGTCCCACTTAACTCATTTTCTAATGAACTTCTAACCCCCCAAGGGTTAATCTAGATCGAAAACCTCACTTTTTGTCCCTTCAAACTTGCCAGCAAAGATCAATGTAACTGTTGCACCTACAATAATAGATATACAATAACCAAACCCCATCATGCACATGTCACCTAGAGCAACATAATCCAACTACATAAAAAGTATGCCCTTAAGGATTAACCATGTATTTGCATAGGGTGCACTTTTCTATTTAAACAAAATTTCCAAATCACTAGTATTATTTGAGATATGATTTTTTCTGACATTTTAGGGTTTTTATTATATATATATATATATATATATTGGATTTTTTGTAATAAATGTACAATGTACAAGATAATTAAAAATAAAATATTGAAAGAGAAGGGGTTATGCCCTTAGTCTTTTAAACCCTCGGGTGATTAGTGATCGAGGTCAACGTCCCTACTCAATTTGGCTATTCAATATTTACCAACTAGGGCAAGAGATTGGTAACTCAATACTAGGTCAAAGTATCCAAAAACCCTAATTAGGGAAAACATTTGAACTTCAAGACCCATAGTGGAGAGCTCATTCAATAAAAAGGTATCCTCAAACAAAGTTGACAAGATGTAGATAAAAATCCTAATTTACCCTAGAAACCCTAGAAAATTCACCATTCATCACAAGCAAAAGAGAGAGGTGTGCATCACTTAAAAGCTCCAATAGACAAAGGCAATGGAAAATCAAAGTCCCAAAAAACAATGGTTCCTAAAAATTTATATCTAAAGCTTCATGGGCTTACTTGTATTGAGTTGGATTGTGAGCATTTGTCAAGGTGAGTATCTCTGAAGTAGTTCACCCATTTGTGAGGCACTGCCATCCCCTTTGTTGTTGTTTCTCCGGCATATGGTTATAGTGAGTATCCCCTTTCCATATCCATAGTGTCACAGTGTTGAGTGGGAAGTCATCCTTTGGCCTAACCTTATGAATTTTAGCCTTCACCCTTCACTAGCAAATTGACTACAACTATGAAGTGAGTATAGTCTTGAAAGTCTGGTTTGAGTTATAATAAATAAAACCCTATATATGTATTTGGTTGATGTACCACTAGTGAATTGATTTCTATTTGTTATGATTTTTACCTAAATGATTTGTTGAGCATGTTGTAGCCTTTTAACACTTGCAACTGATGGATGTCAGCTTGAGTTACATTATTGGTATCTGGTCATTTACAGGTTATTAGTTTGTCTATTTGATATTGTAGATGATCAGGTAGAGACCTAGAGAGGGTATGAGTATATACCTTAGATGGATTTGGACTTTCTGAGTCCAGTGAGACAACTTGTTTTCAGTTCTGAGCACTTACAGAGATGATTAGTCTCATTTTACCGTTTTGGTGTAGTTTTGCTTCAGTAGAGGGCAAGTCTGAGTAGGAAGATGCTTTTGTTAGATCTCCTAGGGCGCTGTATGGGGCATAGGGGGTCCAACCACTTGATAATACCATAGTACCCCCTCCCAAAGAGCCTGGTGAGCTTAGTTGGACAACACAGGCACCCTAGGAGGCTGTTTTGGCAAGTTCACATTTCCCGAGGTAGATTAAAAAATAATTAAATGGCTACTGAAGAATTCGATTTGGGCTACTGAGGCAAGGAAATGGAAAGGGACGAGGTATGATGATGAGAGTGATGTCTTCCACACCTTCTCCAGCAGTTGCAACACCTGGATAGGCCCACATCTATTTTTCGGGCATTTTATATTGTTTTTGGGGGCTTTTGGAGGCTCACGATTTCCTAAAGGAGGCACAATTTCACAGTTTAAAATTTATATTATTTTTATTGTGCCACGGGGACACCTAGAGGGAGTCAGTTAACACTCCATGGACTCACTATGTGCTTCATTTATTTCTTGTTGAGTGGGATCTCCTCTCTTAGGCTAATTTTAGTCCACTTTTATATTATATTGTTATATTGGTCCATGTATTGTATGTTGAGCTCATCTCAACCTTTGATTAGAACATTTGTATGTTTTAATATTAGCCACTCATTTGAAAACTGGTTATGATTTTGGTTCTCTCATTCCTATTTAAAGGAGAGAGCTTCTCATTTGTAAGGGGTCTTTGGCTCTTGGATCTGAATAATAGAAAAACTTTTCTTGTGGAAATTCTTGGATCTCCTTTGCATCTGCTGTTCTTAGATGGTGACTAGAAAGTCTTTTGATTCCTAGCATTTGGGAATTTTTTGTGAGATCTATAATTTTTTCGGGAATCTTTGTCTTGTCTACAGGAGGGCGACTTCAGCTTGGCCGTTTTTGCACAGGGACCTCAACTTGCTTGGATTGACTTCATTTTTTATTAGGGGGTTTTCATTTGTGTCATTGCGATCTATGACTTCTTGCTATTTTTTTGTAGCATCTATCTTTTTTCTCATTTTGTAGAAAATTTGATATGGTTGATGTTTGTTGTGCAAGAGAGAGGGTGCATTGAATCCTTGGGGCAAAACGTTGGACATAGAACTTGCTCAAAACTTCTCAAATTGATAGGGATAGTAGGGATCATCATCATCAAGGCATCTACAAGTTTTCCAGATAAGATCTACAGGTTAGTCCTTTCTTCCAAATCTCAATCCATTGACATCTGCTTTTCTTTATTTTTATACTGAAAAATCCCATAATAATAAAAGACCAAAAAGCACTAGAAAACATACCGCTTGATCTCGAGCTAAACCACTGCTGGGTTTTTAAGATCGGGTCATCCCCTAACCATATCACCCTCAATGCTGATCTGAAAGTGGCTGGTTTTCCCTAGATCTGAGAAAATGACCTCCCAAACCCTAGCGCTATCCACCATTTTTCTGACTTTTTCTGTGATCTGATTTTTCTGACAAAATACCTTCATGGGTTTGTAGATCAGGTCATCCTCTCACCAAATCACCTTCAACGTTGAGCTAGAAGTTGACAGGTTGCCCTAGATCTAAGAAACTTACTTCCCAAACCCTAACGCTAGCCATCTTGCTGCTGTTTTTTCCCGTGGTCTGACTTTTCCAACCAAATACCTTTTTGGGTTCGTAGATCGGGCTATTTCCTAGGTGGGTTTCCTCCAACGCTGGTCGTAGAGTGACTCCACTGCCTTGGATCTGACAGGCACTGATCTCCAACCCTAGCACTACCCCCTCTTTGGCCTCTTTTTCCAGAGATCTTACTTTCCTTGGCGATTCGGGTACTATGACATTGTCATATATTTCATCGACTCTGTCCTTGGGTACTAGATAACCCCAATCATGTCCTTTCCCTCTATGTATTGGTTACGTTTCCCAAGGCAACAAATATCTTCACCTATTGCTGGTACCTTAACCCTAGATCTAGTATTTACTTCATAGGTCACCTATGTCCCACTTTGGATCAAGCCTCACACTTCCTAAACCATAATCCAAAGCCTTGGTTCACCTAGTGATATCATCCATAGATCTAGGGTTTCCATTATCTTACACCTTACGTACCTTAAGTCCATTTGATCTAATCTAGTGTCTAGGTTTGATCTTTCTTGTCGGGAGTAGATCGGGGTCTCCCCCTTTGTTGTCTTGGGCTAAGATAACATAAAGTGAAGACTACCTCGATTGGCATGACAACCATCCATTTGGGAGTCGAGGCAATCTTGGTTCCACCTCCTTAGTTGCTGGTCCCTCTACCATCCATCCTGGATCCACCTCACATAGCCAACTACAAGTTTGGTGATAATAGACTCCACTTACAAAATTGAAGGAGTTGGCTCAACTTCACTTCAACTTGACTCAGGCACGGTTCTTCATATTGATGATGTTCTTTATGTTATTGGTTTGAAGAAGAATCTTCTATCTGTTGCTGGCTTAGAGGACAAGTGGTACAAATTCCTCTTCATGGACAAGAAAGTCCTTCTAGGGGAAAAGCACGAAGATCTAAGCTTAGTAGTGCAGATTGGGGTTCAAGAGGGAGGCCTTTACCAGGCTTCTGAAGATTCCACTCATGCCTTGGTACACCACATAGTTGATCCATGTGAACTATGGCATAGAAGGTTTGGACACCTTCACTGCATGACTCTCCTAGGATTGTAGAAGATGGTCACATGTATGCCATAAGTATCTCCAAAACATGATGGAATCTGCAAAGGATGTGCTCTATGTAAGAACACTAAGAAATCCTTTTCGAGAAGCAAGAATAGGTCTAAAGGAGTTTTGGATTTGATTCGTTCTGACATTTGTGGGCCTATGTCTTAACCCTCTTTGAGTGGGTGTTTATATTATGTCTTGTTCATTGATGATCACTCTTGGAATACGACCAGGCAGCCGACAGGTACGACCGGGTAGCAGAAAGGTACGAACGAGAAACATAGGTACAGACAGGATAGGCATATCGCTGAAGGCATAACAGGTTTCTGCGAAGCCTGCTAAATCCAGGAAGGAGAGAGAAATTATGGCCACAAACCCTAATTTGGAAAAAGCCCTATTTGGGCATTTTTTGTGAAATTGGAAACTTGATCTTTTGTAAATTGTGGAATAACCCAGTTAGGGTGTGTGGATCTTTTGGAAAAACTCAATCATCTCATTTACGAGATGAATTACTAATGTTTTTGTGGTTTTTGTCCTTTAAAGGTTTTTCCAGGTGAAAAATCTCATGTTCATTGTGTTGATGTGATTGATGTTGTTTACTACACTTATCATTTGTTTATGTTAGTCTGCAAATTTTAAAAGTATCCATGCTAATGCTAAAAATTCAACACCACTGTTACCTCATGTTGAAAATTCTGGATGAGAGGACTTTTTAACATAAGTAGTAAACTTTAATGCATGAACACTCAGATTCATAATAGTATTGCTTAATAAAAATTGAACTGTAATAAAAAAACATAATTTTCATCTCTTTCAACTTAACGCGTTAAAGTTGGTTCTCGAAAATCATCAAATGCCATTTACAATAACAACATGATAAAATAATATACAATAGATATCAACATTAGAGAATCATAACCAATATTTGAATCATCCTTATAATCAGATTTCATATTTGATCTTATCACCGAAGGGACAAGTCAACTAGGAAAACAATTTACGTACGTTGAGAGAGACCCTAAAAGGGTTAAGGCAGAAGCATACTGACTCAGACTTCTTAGTCAACAAGCACATTCATGCCCAGTACAATAATGTTGACAAAGGACACACAACCATGTCGAGTAAGGATGCATTCACATAGTGAAGAGACACATAGTCATGCTGAGTAAGGATGCAGTCACATAGTGCAGAGACACACGATCATACTTTACACAGTCATGTTGACAAAGGACACACAGTCATATGTTGAAAAAATACATTCCACATATAAAGATGAAACTTATAGTCCACATATGCACACGGTCACGTTGGGGGAGACCCAACGTCCACATAGACTCACAGTCACACTGGGGATGATCCAACACCCACACAGGATTGCGGTCACGCTGGGGGAGACCCAACACCCACACAGGCTCGCGGACACCCTGGGGAAGACCCATCACCCACAAAGGCTCGCTGACACGCTGGGGAGAACCCAACACCCACATAGGCTCGTGGACACACTGGGGAAGACCCAACACCCACACAGGCTTGCATACATGCCGGGGAAGACCCAACACCCACACAGGCTCACAAACACATTGGGGAAGACTTAGCACGCACACAGGCTCGCAGACACACTGAGGAAACCCCAACACCCACACTGGCACCCACACAGGCTCACAGATTTGAAGTGAGCCATGCGAGTAAAGATATGGTCACAAGGAGAGAGACTGATCACATAGTTAGAGGGAGTCTCGGCAGGGGATCATGGAGTGAACATGCAGATACAGACGACCCAGTCTTGTGCAGTAGTGGAGCAGTCAAAGGTAAGACACATGAGAGGTAAGCCACGGTAACGGAATGTGAAACCTCAGTCATGTGGAAGCAATACGAAAAGTATCTAGTCATGCTCATGCCAACGGAGGAACCGGTCATGCTGGGGAAGATAACGGTCACGTTGAGACCATGCGGGAGCTCACACAGGAGAAGAAAGAGATACGACCATGCTCGGGTGGAAACCATAGTCTCGCAGATCAAAGATACAGTTCGCGTAGGGAAGCCAGCAGAGGAAGAAACTTGCGAAGGTAATAGAAGTCACTCAGGTGCCAAAGAATTAGATCCTAATCCACATGTTCCATAAAATACAAGGAATACTTTTTATTTATAAGGTCGTCACTATATAAAATAAGTTAACCAAAAAGTCCAAAGGTAGTGAAAATGACTTATTGTCACATGCCCCAATTTGCAAAAACAATTATGATGAGACAACAGCTTAGGGAAGTTGTTAAAATAGTGTTTACTGGTCACTTGGTGGAGGAGACTGGGTGGAGAGTACACTGACAAGTGGCAGCATCCTCAAACTACTTCCAACTGTTGCAGGTGGCAACTTCCCTATAATTGTGGTCAGGATTCCCCAAGAAAGTGGAATTGAAGCAGGTGGCTCATTAAATGAAAACTGACCCAGAAGACCTAGGCATCTCTATAAAATTTCCCATTGAAGACAGCTGAGGCTGCTCATTCTGAGAGGTGATCATTCAGAGTGAATGAATTTACTCATGAGAAATTCGATGGAGGGGATTATTGAAGTGAGTTTGATGGGTTAACTGCTGAGACTGGACTTAATGCAGTTATTAGGCTGAAGTTCTTACTGCTGTGAGCAGATTTGAATTACTGAGGTAATTAGACCAGTCAGGTGACAAAGGTCTTAAGGACATATCCTTCACCCAATACTCTACCAGGAGGACTAGGAACAGGCTCGGGGGTCCTGAGGATGTGCAGTCTAAGCTTCCTCCAGGAGTTGGTTGGGAGGAACAGCTTCCTTAAGCTGTTGTCGCCTGATCATTGACAGGTTCTATTTGTTTTCATGTTATTATATTTATTTACTGTCTTCAGTAAAATGGCTACTAGGTTTTTTTTAATACAGGCATGTTAGTATTTAATTAGGGTTTATTTATAAAGGAGTAACCGTGTATTATTGGACTTAGTAATTTGTACATTATGTTAGAAATAGTAGTAAATATGCTAAATGAGAAATAAATAGAATTAGAATTTCATACTGCATTTTTTCACGCCTAGCTCATGCAGTACTCTAGTACATCTAGGTGTTTAGGTAGATATGATGATTCTTTTACTCTGAATGAAAAATGTAGCTAATTTCTGCTTTAGTTTGCTTATGATTTATTCTATAAAGAAGTAGTAAATAATGTATGTATTAAATGTATTTACTTTAGATAAGAACTAAACATAGGTATGTAAAAACATTTAGTAGTTACACTACTAGTTATAGAACTATTTTTTAATTCTAGTATTCTTTACAAAACACAAAACTTACAGTTTATTAAATAAGCATAGGTATATTAAACAGACTATCATCTAGGGTTTAGGTTAAGATAATTTTCAAAACAATCTTATAACATTTGATTCCAGACAATTTGTGTCTCTGATTTAAGACAGAAGGTTCTACTGTAACCTAAATAGAACCACCTAGGTTGTTGAATGATAAACTTAATCCTATTCTCAATCCTGCAGTATTTACCCTAAAACTTCCTTTATAAAAATCAAACAGCTGTAAAATTTATTAAAAGAAAATAATAAAATAGAGCTCAGAATTTTTCCCTGTAAAATTTATTCTTTCCCGAACTGTAGGGTACACTTAATAATTAATCCTTTTTGAGCCAAAACAGAGTAAAATATTACTCTTAAACACAGTAAAATTTCCCATAAAACATTGCACTGGAAATCTTTATAAATGCATGATAATAATTAAAATATTACATAAACAATTTGTTAAAAAAAAATAATTAAGAAGAAATGGCTCACATCCTTTAGAACTAAAGGTCGAGGCTCAGGCCTATTAACAAATCTGAACTATGCAAAATATATAAATCGAAAAGTAACCATTCTTTACTAACAGGTAAAACCCTTAATTCATTTACAAATCCTGACTGATTCACAGTCTTTTCTTACCTACTAGAATGTATTATAAAAACTATAAAAATTAGCTAGATAGAGGTCGACAGCCTCAAAAGGTTTAAGAGTTGAGCTCTATCTTTTATTTTCAAAGTAAAAGAAGTTATATTGTTCAGGCCGTAAGGCAGAAACACAAAAACCAGTTTGCATCACGGCTACTAGAGCCTTCATCATCCCTGCACAAAGTACCCTCTAAGGGTTTCGAACTATTATAGAAAAACAAGCAATCTTTGATACTCTTAGCTAACAGTTAACTGAGGCCATGCCTTTTTCAACTGCAGGAACCAAACTTCCAACAACCACAACATTAAGCAGGAAGAAAACCTCATTTGCAACCGAGGCTTACCAGGTTAGTGTGGTCGTGAAAAGGGGGAGAGTTTGAGCTACCACTAAACCCCTTTCCCTGTGGGAAGAACCTGCACAGTAAACACATATATTAATATTAATAGGAGTTAAAAGGTATTTAAAAAAATTTAAAAACTTCTACGAAGATGAACTTATGACCGGTGTTTACCTGCCAAGATTTTCGTTTTGGAAATGTGAAGGATGCAACTACCGGAGCAGCTCAATAGTTTACAGAAGAGTAACCACCCAGAACAATATTTGTGTGTTGATTCAACTGAACCCAAAGTCACCTTTTCGATGGAGCCGAGATATCCTCTGTCTAGAACAAAGGATATTTTTCTAAAAGAAAAGAAGGCTTGGTCCACTGATCTCTTCTTTAACCTCCAACAAAGCCAAAGAAAAAAGAAACAGTCCTATACTCCCTTTACACACATAATTCTTAAGCACTAAAGGACCACTTATGACCTCATTACACCAGCTCAGCTCATGGCGTATTGTGTTGAAAGAAACATGCAAACATGGAGGTATATGTAGGGTATTGAAAGCCACGAGCCTACAACTCAAACACATAGACAGGAAACCCTCGCGAAGTGAAATGAACTGGATAGGGTTTTGGTATTTTAAGTCAACCATCCCGTGGTCGAAATCATTTCCACGTGTCCATCGAAATCTTTTTTGAACTGAGGGTGTAAGTCTATAGTGGAGGACGGTCCCTTTCTGCAATACAATGATTTCTTAATCAAATCTATAATCATGTTAAACTATGCATATTATATGATTGCCAATAATTTAGTATGATCATGGAGTATAATTACTTAGAGGATCAACTATAGAATATAATATGAACAATTTTTTTTTATTCTAGAGTTTTCTTGGATAATAAATCAAGTTGGATAGTTATGTGTGTTAACTAGGTTTAGTGGAAATTTGTGAGAAGAACATGTTTTTACTTATAACCATAGTAAGAAGTAGAGCTAGCTATGAATTCTTGGAACTTTGGTGAGCTGAAGACCAAAAACGATATAAGAGTTTCCAATAAAATTCTAAACAACTTAATGATGACTTTATAAATAAAAGTATAAGTAACTTGGTCATTCATTTGAGAGAAGGATATTACAAGATAGAGTCTTGTGATGAAGATAACTATGAGAGGCATCAAACAGTATGGGGTGAGTTAAGCCCCAAGATTTGAACTATTTTTTCTCTACGTAAACTCTCAATTACCATTACTGTAAACAAAAATACATTTGTTCTTTAGAAAATTAAATTATAAATATCCAATTGATTGGGAACATTAATTGATCATGCAATATTTTAACCGATGCTTTTGTAGCTTCTGTAAACATCATTACAAAGTTTTGATAATAAAATAAATTGAGACCAACATTACCTCCTTGAAGACAAGCAACATATTAAAACATTTTCTAAGACTAGCATCTTAATCACACTAGGGAAGTAGCTTCTCGTCGTGATTTTAAATAACACCCTACTGGATCTTATTTTTACCTGCTAAACCTGTAAGGAACCACCTATCCAATTGAGTTAGCTAAACGCTAAGTAAGCCCCGATCACAAACAAGATTTCTTACCTACTTGTGAAAAGATAAACATGAGTACATCTAGCATCAGCAAAATGCAATTCCTTTTCTATCTTCGATAGAATTGCAGCTGTTAATGTCATTAATAGCACTAACACAAGTTTTTAAGATTACACCTTTTAGATTACAGGTTCTTATAAAGAAGCGATCTCATGTTCTTTAATAAATTGTTTCATTTTTCCGCTAACCATTAGCAGATACTTAGCTGTGACTTTAGACATTTTATGTCACTTGAAAATTTTAAATTTTTACGATTTTTTTGGTATATTACATGTGGTATCAAAGCACAAGGTTCAAACACTAGGCCTGAATGTAGCTCAACTTGCTTATGTGGAACAGTAAATTTAAATAAATATGCTGATGTTGTTTTCTTTGAATGATAAACACAGATAATTTTGTTTCTAAGTGAATGACAGATATGGATAGATTGGAAGAATATGCGGACGAGGAATCTCCTTACACTGAACGAGATAATCTTCAAAAAGAACCTATACAAGAAGATATAACCAATAATTCTTCCAAACTATTACAAACAGTTAAAGAATTAAAATCAGAAATGGAATCAATTAAGAAAGAAAACGAGAGGATTCTAAGAGCTCACGAGGAGTTAAATCAGATCTTAATAGAAAGATTTCATACTGAGGGAAAGGGTAAAAGAACTGAGTCTGAAGATATAGGTTATCAACATAAAGATAAAAAGACTAAACAAGTTAAAAACGAAAGTAGCTCATCTTCCAAAGTATATGGTGATTTATATAAACTAAACTCTCATTATACTAGTGACAGTAGTGAAGATAACTATCATACTAGGAAAAGAAATATAAACCTTATGAAGAAATCTCTGGGGAGTTCAAGAAGGTCAAACCGCCGACATTTAATGGAGAAACTGAGAAGGGGGAAAAAGCAGAATCCTGGCTATCCGAGATGAAGAAATACTTCCAAATTTATAACTACTCTAATCAACTAAAGGCCAGGATGGCTATTTATAATCTTACGGGAAAAGCTGATATTTGGTGGCATGACTTAAAAAGAGTAAAAGGTATAAGGGAGAAAAACATAAATTGGAGTACATTCAAGAAATTTTTCTCTGAATAGTACTATGAGGAAAGGGCTAAGGAATTCTACGAGTTAAAACTGGGTACAATGAATATGAAAGAACTGAATAGTAAATTTCTAAGTTTGCTCAGGTATGTGCCATATATTGTGGACAACAAACCTAAGGTACATTGGTTTCTCAGCTGTTTACTTTATCTTATAAAGGACAGGATTGAGTATGACAATTCAAAAACTTTAGAAGAAGCAATGAGAAAAGCGAATTTCTGTTATGAACAGAATCATAAAAAGGAGAGTATGGCCAACTGGAAGCCAAAAGGAATAATAAATTTGAACAGAAGAAGAAAGAGTTTGTACGTAATCGAAATTCTAAAAATAATAACACCATAATTTTTTCTAGTAAGAATTTCCAAAGGAATAAAAGTAATTCACAGACCAATCCGAATAATCAAAGGAATAAAGAATCTGCTAACAACCACAGTAACTATACAAAGAAATTTGAATAAAAGGAACCCATAAAGTTTTGGGAATGCAATGGTCTGCATTATGCATCATTCTGTCCCAATTGGAAGAAGACTGTTAGCAACATACACACAATACAAGAGGAGATGACTGTTGGTGATTTAGCGAGGACAATGCCCAGGATCAATGCAGCATTAGAGAACCGGCAAGAAGATTATCAAACTTCTATGGTGGAAGTGGAAGGTAAGATAAATCAAATACCTATATCTATTTTAATTGATCTAGGAGCTAGTTCAAGCTATATTTCTCCTAATTTAGTAGAAAAGTGTAAGCATCCAGTTGAAAAGTTTGCAAGTTCTTGGTTAGTTTAGCTAGCTACTAGTGCAAAAAGAAAGGTAATTAGTTTTGTAAAGAATTGTGCTTTAACTATGGATCAGTTTGAGACTTTTGTTAAGCTCAATGTGCTATTTTTAGGTTCATATGATATATTAATTGTTATGGATTGGTTAAAGCAACATAGCGTAGTCTTGAATTGCTTTGATAAAACCTTTCCTTGCATAAATAACAACAGAAAGTTAATAAATGTAAAGGGAATCCCTAGGAAAATAGTCGTAAGGAAGATCTCTGTTCTGTAGCTTAAGAGAGCTATTAGGAAAGTATGTAAGGCTTATGCAGTAATAGTAATTGATGAAGAAAACATGAACAACATAGATAAATTAAAATTGGAAGATATACCGATTCTAAAGGAATATTCAGATGTATTTCCGAAAGAAATTCTGGGATTGCCTCCGAAACGGGAATTAGATTTTACCATTGAGCTGGTACCTGGTGCAGTGCCCAACTCAAAAGCCCCTTATCAGATGAATATACTAGAATTAAATGAACTTAAGTCACAGTTAAAAGAACTTATTGATAAGAATTACATTAGACTCAGTGTGTCTCCTTGGGGGAACTTGTCATTTTTGTTAAGAAGGATGGAACTCTACGACTATGTATAGATTATCGTCAATTAAATAAAATGACTATCAAGAACATATACCTGTTACCTCGCATAGATGATCTATTTGATCAACTACGTGGAGCCACGGTGTTTTCAAAGATTGATTTACGGTCTGGATATCACCAGGTCCGAATCAAAGATGAAGACATCTTTAAAACAACCTTTAGAACTCGATATGGACATTATGAGTTTGTCGTTATGTCTTTTGGGCTTACTAATGCTCCAACTGTTTTTATGTGTCTGATGAATAATGTAATGCACAAATATCTGGATAAATTTGTGGTCTTATTTATTAACGACATCTTAATTTACTCAAAATCTGAATAGGAACATAAAGAACACCTAAAAATTGTCTTGCAAGAGTGACGAGAGCATCAACTTTTTGCGAAATTTAGTAAATGTGACTTCTTTAAAGATAAAATCCAGTATTTAGGTCATGTGGTGACTAAAGAAGGAATTTCGGTTGACCCCAAAAAGATAAAGGCAATCGAAGATTGTCCAGTCCCAAAAGACGTAACTGACGTCCGATCATTCATGGGGGATTACCGGTTATTACTGGAGGTTCATCGAAGGGTTTTCAAGAATTGCAAATCCTATAACCTCTTTGCAGAAAAAGGGGAAGAAATTTGATTGGAATTAGAAGTGCAAAGACAGTTTTAAAAAGTTAAAAACATTATTAACCACCGCACCAATTTTAATAATTGCTGACCCCAATAAAGATTTTATAGTATGTACTGATGCATGCAATGACGGTTTAGGTGGAGTATTGACTCATAAAGCACATGTCATTGCTTATGAGTCTAGGAAACTGAAGATTCATGAGAAAAATTATGCGACCTATGAATTAGAATTAGCTGCTGTCATACATGCCTTAAAGATGTGGCGTCATCATTTAATTGGAAGGAAATTTATCTTAATGATGGATAATAAAGGATTGACATACCTGTTAGATCAACCTAACTTGAATGCTAGGCAAGCTAGGTGGCTAGCTTTTCTAAGTGAATATGATTTTGAAATTCAACACATCAAAGGAAAGAAGAATAAGGTCGCTGATGCATTAAGTAGAAATGCAAAGCTGAATTTTACATCAGCCATCAGCACTTATACAACAGACTTGGAAGAACAACTTGAAGCTGGAATAGAACAAGATGAAAATTACCGAAAATTACAAGCAAAAGTAAAAGAGAATTTAATAGAAAGTCTAAGTACAGGGTACAAATTGAATGAAAAATGATTATTATTGTATAAAGACAGATTATACGTACCTAATGTACCTAGGATTAAGCTGTTAATGCTAAACAAAATTCATAAAACTCCTTATTCAGGGCATCCAGGTTATCAAAAATCTATAACCATGCTAAGAAAGGATTATTTCTGGCCAAATATGAAAAATGAACTGACATAATATATTACTAGATGCTTTGAATGTCAGCAAGTAAAAACTGGACATCAGCATCCAGTTGGGCTACTTTAGCCATTGCTTATTCCTAGCTGAAAATGGGAGATAATTAGCCTTGATTTTGTTACAGGATTACCTAGAAATCAGAACTTAAATGACTCAATAATGGTAGTGGTTGACAAATTGAGTAAAACAACCCATTTTATACCTATAAAAACTACATATAAAGATGCAAATATTGCTGATATTTTCTTAAAACAAATTTTTTGGTTGCATGGAATACTGAAGGTGATAATTTCAGACCGAGACCTTAAATTTACAGGTAATTTTTGGAAATATTTGTTTAAAGGATTAAATACTACGCTAAACTTTAGTACCTCTTTCCATCCCCAAAATGATGGACAGACTGAAAGAGTAAATCAGGTATTGGAGTATCTACTCAAAATGTACATAAAGGAGCAGCCAGGTAAATGGGAGGATTATTTACACCTAGTAGAATTTGCTTACAATAATCATTATCGAGCTTCAGCTAGGTATAGTCCTTTCGAAATTCTGAATGGAAGAAAATGCAGTATTCCCATCTCTTGGAGTAATCCAGTGGACATGTTAGTATTAGGACCTGAATTATTGAAAGAAATAGAATTAATTGTAAAAAAGGTACAAGGTAATTTGAAAATTGCACAAGATCGACATAAAAGTCAAGCAGACCTTAAACGAACTCCAAAGGAGTTTCAGGTAGGTGAACATGTTTTTATTAAGTTGAGACCCAAAAAGAGTTCTCTGAGAGTGGGTAGTTGTGCTAAGATAGCACCTTGATATTGTGGTCCTTTTGAAATACTATCTAGGATCGGACAGGTAGCATATCAGTTAGCTCTACCACCAAATCTAAGAGTTCACAATGTTTTTCACATTTCTGTATTAAAAAAATATGTACACGATACTACTCATGTTATTAATTGGAACGATGTACAGGTGGAACCCGAAGGAGATTTTCTGGTGGAACCAGATTGTATCCTCGAACAGAGGGAGATCTCGCTTTGGAAACGCACCATTGGTCAGGTGAAGGTGCAATGGAAGCACCTTAGTCCCGAGGAAGCCACCTGGGAATTGAAAAGTCATATGTGGGATGCATATCCAATTCTATTTCAAGGAAACTCTGAGGACGAGGAATAAACAACATCGAGGACGATGTTATAATTTAAGGGGGTGTGTATGTCACATGCCCCAATTTGCAAAAAAAATTAATGTTATTTGAGGAACATTGTGTTATATTTTATGCTAAGTTTGTAATTGATGACCAAGTGGGATCAAGAATAATTAATGTAATTTGGAATATTTTATTTATAAATAAATAAATGATGAGACAACAGCTTAGGGAAGCTGTTAAAAGAGTGTTTACTGGTCACTTAGTAGAGGAGACTGGGTGGGGAGTACACTGACAAGTGGCAACATCCTCAAACTACTTCCAATTGTTGCGGGTGGCAACTTCCCTATATTTGTGGTCAGGATTCCCCAAGAAAGTGGAATTGGAGCAGGTGGCTCATTAAATGAAAACTGACCCAGAAGACCTAGGCATATCTATAAAATCTCCCATTGAAGACAGCTGAGGCTACTCATTCTGAGAGGTGATCATTCAGAGTGAATGAATTTACTCATGACAAATTCAATGGAGGAGATTACTGAAGTGAGTTTGAGGGGTTGATTGCTAAGACTGAACTTATTGCAGCTATTACGCTGAAGTTCTTACTGCTGTGAGCAGATTTGAATTACTGAGGTAATTGGACCAATCAGGTGACAGAGGTATTAAGGACATATCCTTCACCCAATACTCTGCCAGGAGGACTAGGAACAGGCTTGGGGGTCCTGAGGAAGTGCAGTCTAAGCTTCCTCCAGGAGTTGGTTGGGAGGAACAACCTCCTTAAGCTGTTGTCACCTGATCATTGACAGGTTCTATTTGTTTTCATGTTATTATATTTATTTACTGTCTTCAGTAAATTGGCTACTAGTATTTTTTTAAATACAGGCATGTTAGTATTTAATTAGGGTTTATGTAGAAAGGAGTAACTGTGTATTATTGGACTTAGTAATTTGCAGATTATGTTAGAAATAGTAGAAAATATGCTAAATGAGAAATAAATAGAATTAGAATTCCATACTACATTTTTCCACGCCTGGCTTAGGTAGTACTCTAGTACAGCTGGGTGTTTAGGTAGATATGATAATTCTTTTACTCTGAATGACAAATGTAGTTAATTTCTGCTTTAGTTTGCTTATGATTTATTCTGTAAAGAAGTAGTAAATAATGTATGTATTAAATGTATTTACTTCAGATAAGAACTAAACATAGGTATGTAAAAACATTTAGTAGTTACACTACTTATATAACTATTTTTTAATTCTAGTATTCTTTACAAAACACAAAACTTACAGTTTATTAAATAAGCATAGGTATAGTAAACAAACTATCATCTAGGGTTTAGCTAAAGATAATTTTCAAAACAATCTTATAACATTTGATTCCAGACAATTTGTGTCTCTGATTTAAGACAGATTGTTCTACTGTAACTTAAATAGAACCACCTAGGTTTTTGAATGATAAACTTAATCCTATTCTCAATCTTGTAGTATTTACCCTAAAACTTTATAAAAATCAAACATCTGTAAAATTTATTAAAAGAAAATAATAAAACAGAGCTCAGAATTTTTCCCTGTAAAATTTATTCTTTCTCGAACTATAGGGTACACTTAATAATTAATCCTTTTTGAGCCAAAACAGAGTAAAATATTACTCTTAAACACAATAAAATTTCCCATAAAACATTGCACTGGAAATCTATATAAATACATGATAATAATTAAAATATTACATAAACAATTTGTTAAAAAAAAACAATTAAGAAGAAATGGCTCACAGCCTTTAGAACTAAAGGTCGAGGCTCAGGCCTGTTAACAAATCTGAACTATGAAAAATGGTTATCTGCTCCAAGAGGCGAAGGGATCTCCAAGAACGCTCAAATTTAACGGCTCTCTTCGCTCCAAGAATCTCTGGTGTGAACTCTTTGGGATGGTTTGCTCTTGGATGGGTTTCGAACGCTCAGATAATGGATGCCGCCTGTTTTTTGGCAGACTTTCGCCCTGCAATCCCTCCGAGTGGATGATCGTGCGTTGCCTGCTTCCAGGGTGAATCGTTCTCTGGGAAGGTGGCTCTGCTTGATGGCCATGGCGGCTCGATTCGCCAAGGGTTTGCTGCAAAATGGGGCCTATGTCCATGATCGATCATCATGAGCGGCACGCTGCTGGTCACTTTCTGCTCAGGGGCGTGCATCTGGGTTTATGGTTCCAAGAACCATGGTCGAGGGCTTCGGCTCTCGAAATTTGAATGGCTGTGCTGGTTATCCACCATGATGTCGCGGAACATGGAGGAGGCAGTGAATCAGTGCTCGCGTGCGACAGAGAAGGTGTCTTGCCGACCATTAGCCAAGGTGGAGACTGTGTTTTAGGGCTCGCTCTAGAGTTGAGAGGCCGTAGACTGTCATATCCTTCCTTTTGCTGATGAGGACGTGAGGTCGTTTTTTTTTGCCGTCGACTGAGAGACCGTTGCCGTGGTTCTTCCTCGTGGTTATTTCTTGCTGTGGTTTTTGCCAGTTTTTTCGAGGTTTTACGCTGCTGAGTCGGTGGGCTACCTTCCGGGGTCGTGGGCTGTTTAATGAGGTTACAAATACAATGTTGATGCTCCCCGCTCTGCTATGTTTCTTGGTGGCCATGGCAACTATTCTTGGTGCTGGGCAGTCAATCGAGTGGACGGATTGGGCACTGGCAGCGCTGGTGCCCGGTCTGGTGTCTCTGATCTTTCTCGCCATGGATATGCTGCAATTGATGGGGCCAAAGATCAAGATCGATCATCTTGAGTGGCATGTTGCTGGACGTATGGCTCCTTCACGATTTGTTTGATTTTGCTGAGAAAGATTGTCTGCCTTATATGGAAGTGATGGTGTCTGTTTTGATATACTCTTGCGTGGTGACCCGTTTTGCTCCTTCAGGAACTTTGCGGCGGCGACGGCATTTCAGAGGCTGCGGCCTTTGTTTTTGGCAGTATGTCTGATATCAGATTTTTTGTGACCTGTTTATTGATTTGGGTTGTGATATCCATATGTTGGGACATTTTTTTAATTTTTTTGGTTACGTTTATAGGAGAAAGCTAATATGTGACAATGTAGGGATCCTTAGTGATCCTCTTACATGTGCAAATATGTAATTTTGTTCTACTTTGAAATAAAATTATGAATTTTTTCTGGGGAACAATAACCATTCTTTACTAACAAGTAAAACCCTTAATTCATTTACAAATATTGACTGATTCGCAGTCTTTTCTTACCTGCTAGAATCTATTATAAAAACTATAAAAATTAGCCAGATAGAGGTCGACAGCCTCAAAGGGTTTAAGAGATGAGCTCTATATTTTCTTTTCAAAGTAAAATAAGTTACATTGTTCAGGCCGTAAGGCAGAAACACAAAAACCAGTTTCCATCACGGCTACTAGAGCCTTCATCATCCCTGCACAAAGTACCCTCTAAGGGTTTCGAACTATTACAGAAAAACAAGCAAACAGTTAACCGAGGCCATGCCTTTTTCAACCACAGGAAACAAACTTCCAACAACCACGACATTATGGAGAAAGAAACCTCATTTGCAACCGAGGTTTACCAGGGTAGCATGGCCATGAAAGGGGGAGAGTTTGAGCTACCACTAAAGCCCTTTCCCCGCGGGAAGAACCTACACAGTAAACACATATATTAATATTAATAGCAGTTAAAAGGTATTTAAAAAACTTTAAACACTTCCACGAAGATGAACTTATGACTAGTGTTTACCTGCCAAGATTTTCGTTTTGGAAATGTGAAGGATGCAACTACCGGAGTAGCTCAATAGTTTACAAAAGAGTAACCACCCAGAACAAGATTTGTGTGCTGATTCAACTGAACCTGAAGTCACCTTTTAGAAGGAGCCGAGATATCCCCTGTCCAGAACAAAGGATATTTTTCTAAAAGAAAAGAAGGTTCGGTCCACTGATCTCTTCTTTAAACTCCAATGAAGCCAAAGAAAAAAGAAACAGTCCTATACTCCCTTTACGAACAAAGTTCTTAAGCACTAAAGAACCACTTACGACCTCATTACAACAGCTCAACTCATGGCATATTGTGCTGAAAGCAACATGCAAACATGGAGGTATATGTAGGGTATCGAAAGCCATGAGCCTACAGCTCGAACACACAGACAGGAAAACCTTGCGGAGTGAAATGAACTGGATAGGGTTTTGGTATTTTAAGTCAACCATCCCGTGGTTGAAATAATTTCCACGTGTCCACCGAAATCTTTTTTGAACTGAGGGTGTAAGTCTATAGTGGAGGACGGTCCCTTTCTGCAATACAATGATTTCTTAATCAAATCTATAATCATGTTAAATTATGCATATTATATGATTGCCAATAATTTAGTATGATCATGGAGTATAATTACTTAGAGGATCAACTATAGAATATAATATGAACAATTTTTTTTATTCTAGAGTTTTCTTGGATAATAAATCAAGTTGGATAGTTATGTGTGTTAACTAGGTTTAGTGGAAATTTGTGAGAAGAACATGTTTTTACTTATAACCATAGTAAGAAGTAGAGCTATCTATGAATTCTTGAAACTCAACCTTGGAGTTATTATTGGAAGAGTCTTTGGTGAGCTGAAGACCAAAAATGATATCAGAGTTTCCAATAAAATTCTAAACAACTTAATGATGACTTTATAAATAAAAGTATCAGTAACTTGGTCATTCATTTGAGAGAAGGATATTACAAGATAGAGTCCTGTGATGAAGATAGCTATGAGAGGCATCAAACAATATGGGGTAAGTTAAGCCCCAAGATTTGAACTATTTTCTCTCTACATAAACTCTCAATTACCATTATTGTAAACAAAAATACATTTCTTCTTTAGAAAATTAAATTATAAATATCCAATTGATTGGGAACATTAATTGATCATGCAATATTTTAACCCATGCTTTTGTAGCTTGTGTAAACATCATTACAAAGTTTTGATAATAAAAGAAATTGAGACCAACATTACCTCCTTAAAGACAAGCAGCATATTAAAAACATTTTCTAAGACTAGCATCTTAATCACACTAGGGAAGTAGCTTCTCGTCGTGATTTTAAATAGCACCCTACTGGATCTTACGTTTACCTGCTAAACCTGTAAGGAACCAGCCGTCCAATTGAGTTAGCTGAACGCTAAGTAAGCCCCGATCACAAACAAGATTTTTTACCTACTTGTGAAAAGATAAACATGAGTACATCTAGCAGCAGCAAAATGCAATTCCTTTTCTATCTCTGATAGAATTGCAGCTGTTAAAGTCATTAATAGCACTAACACAAGTTTTTAAGATTACACCTTTTAGTTTACAGGTTCTTATAAAGAAGGGTTTTCTTCTCTTCTTTGAAGCTCGACTTGCTCTAATGGAATCATGAAACAATTCGTTGTGCCTCCTTTGCTTTCTTGCCTTTTTGTTTGGTTTATGGAGGTATTATCACGACTCTGGTTGTTGACCAGTAAGGTGATCCTATCGAGGATGGAAAAGGGGAAAGGAAACTAAATTCATGACCTACGATATCCAAGATCTCTGAAAGAACTCAGAGGTCATGCTAGTCAAGCATACCGACACTTCAGACCCAGTGAAAATAGTAAGCCTAGATGACCTTAAAATTAAGAAATGCAAATAACTAACCCAATGAATCTTGATTAAATCTCTTATTAGGGTAGTTAATTAGAGTTTTGCACAATTACTAAGAAATAATGAGTGTCTATTTAAAAAGCCCCAATTTACCCTTGGGTTTAAGACATGAAAAATTAGATCTAAGGGTAAATGGTGAAATTAAGTAAAATTAGACACTCGGATTGATTTCTAGGTGTTAGATGAGCAATTAAAAGTGAAATCAGAAATACCCAGTTTGCAGAATGAAAGATACCCACTTCTCCCAAAGAGGGCGTCTTTCGCTAAAGGATAGGCCAGTGCGTTGAGTGGGTATGGTGTCCAATGGTTGTGAAACTTTATATCTAGTGGTTTTGAATTATTTACAAAGTGTGTTTTGAGTTTTAAATCCATCCATAAACTAGAACCTACAGATCTAAAAATCGAGGGTTTTAAACTTAGGGTTTTTTATTATTATGCCCGGGTGGATTGAAATAATGGAGATAGAAGAACGTACATTGTGAAAACGTACCTGGAAATTGTAGATGGATGCCGGAAAGGTGAGGATTACTCCAGCAGATATCAAATGAAAGTTTTGTTGAGATCCAACTAAACGATCGAGTGGAGAAGTGTGCCCCTCTTCCTGCCAAGCCAAGGAAAAATCAATCAGATTAGCAAGAAAATGAACTACTACAAAAGAGAGATAAAAGATTAGAGAATTATCGGTCATAGACAAAATCATTCCCTGTTCAGAAAAAATCCGAAAGAGAAACAAACAACAAGTCTCCCCAAATGATGCGCCCCTCCAAGATGACCTCTCTACCTGCAATAAAATAATAATCCATGAAAAATATGCTAGATTCTCTCCAAAGATCTTTCAGTGTAAAGGAAATGTAGTTCCAATTACAATTGTCGACATCCAATCCACAACAACACAAGTATTTCTCACAAAAGAATTTCCTCCATTCTAATAAGCCAAGAACCAAAATTCCTGATAGGATACAATGAGAGGATCACAACTCTCAAATAGATAGAGAGTGTGTCCACATTCTAACCAACATCTATCCAACGGTTGAGATTAAAACAACATCAACGGTGGAGATCTTTTAATTTTACATTGCATGGATCAACTTAGACAAATACATTTGAGGGGAGGCGAATTACCTCATAAAGCCCAGTTTTACAACATGATAAATCATTATTTTTGACACTAAGGGGACAGGGGGGGGGGTCATTAGGGGGTTTCCCCATACATATTTCTAAAGATACAACTTGATTTACACACTTTTACTTTGGCCATTTTAACGAATTTTTCCCTATGGGGGATGTCCTCCTTAAAAGAGCCAAAATAATAATCTGGAGCATGAAAATGGATGAAACTGGTGCCAAATGATTTGGAGAGCCAAAATACATCATCAATAATCATTTCCTTGCCATTTTCTTGACCACACAAGCCAAATCAATTTCTTAAGTGATTTTCATAGTTCATTTTTAGTGGCACAACCTCTGAAAATATTAAAATCCATCATAAATTTCTTTCGGGATGAGAACTGGCGCAAAATGATTGAATAGAAGAGTCCAAAGACATGTTAGAATGGTACTCACCGATCCACTGAAATGCCAAAAATATAATCTCACAATCAAAATGATGGCCAGAGTCAATAAAAAATAATAATAAACTCTGGAAGTCAATAACTGTGACCATCCAATGAAAATTGAGACCGCAATATTGGTCCTGGACATGTCTGGAGCAAATATAGCCACTGTTGATTTTTGTAGTCACTGCATTGGGAAATGTGTTTGACTTTGTCAACTGGGTTGACAAGGTCAAAATACCCAAACTGAAGGTGATACACTGAACTAAGTTGAACCTGCATGCATCCAAGATAAGAACTGATCCAAGATGTATATTAAAACCCAACTTAAATCATGCTAATTAGAATCACGGTGACAATAATAATAATCAGTAAAATATACATGTGTCATTGAACAATCTTTGAATTTTCTGGAAGACCCTTGTATATGCCATACTTACAAAGTTTAATCAATTTTCTAATGCTGGGTGAAGGTGGAAAACAAGGCTAAGGTAAAAGTGAAATGAATTCTAGTTGACTTTTACCATATGATCTCTCTGAATGATGACAAGTACACACAAGCACAGGGACACATGCATGACAGATAAACAATTGGTAATGGTGGTGTCTCACAAGTGGATGAGTTGATCTGAAAAGAGTCCATTCAACTTTAACAACATCTCTACAATTCACATCCAAGCTAATAATCAATAAGAGGGAGAGCAACAGGAGAGAAACAAAAAAGGAGAGCAGTAGAAAAGGTTACGAACCAACAAGAGAGAGAGAAATTAGTCCACAACTAGCACCAAAAGGGACAAGCATTCCTTCAAACAAGTGACGACCCTAACAGGAGTAAGACTACAGTCACAACTGGCAGCAAAAGGGACAAACAGTCCCTTAAACAAGTTACGGCCACAGTCAGGAGACCCCAGGTAGTCATGACCCAACCCACAAGTCACCTAACCAGTTTGCGGTTCAACAGAGAGACAACAAGACATTCACGACCCCAACCTTAAGGCAACACATTAGCTCACAACTCATCAAGGAGACAACAAAACAATCATGACCCACTCTAGGAGTAGCAAGGAACCAAGACGTCAAGACAAAGCAGCAGAGAATCTAGCTTGTCAAGCAAGACCAACAACAATCAGATCTGAACTTCTCTCATATCAAGATGCTTACCAAAAATTAAGTTTTAAGACTTTAATTTATAGTCTTGAAATGCCTTCTAGAAGAGTCAGTTAGGTAGTTGTTATAGTTACCAAAAAATAAGACATAAAGTTAAGTTGACTTGGACTAGGGTACCTAGGTTCAAATGGCCACACAAAAATAAAACAATAGGATAAAGGTCAACATACCAAAGGTACACACAATAGGGGCGCTAGGACCAAGTGAAAGATAAAAGGACCATAAGTCAACCAAGAAGGTATGACAACCCCCAAACCATAATACCAGGGTGAACCATAAAGGTGGACAACCAAACCCTTTTAACCAAAGGACCAACAAGACCAAGGACCTTAAACTTTTCTCTCTCAAGGTATATTGTCACGTGTGTTCCATATTTTTATCATCATGACATAAGGAGATGGTCCAAACTAGATGATGTGATCCTCTGGTCCTCAATACTGCTCCTAAGGGTTAGATGCCAGTGACATCGTCAAGGGGTGGCCAATCACTGGAGAAACAACCTAGAAGTAACTGATTAGGAGAGAGGACATCACACATCATTATCTTGGTTAACTAACCAAGATCCTCCATTCTTTAAAGAATGGTTCTCAGCCCTAGGCTGAGTTTCAGTCCCATATTGAATCATGTTCATCAACCACCTGGTCCCTGATCAAGTTCTCCATTCTCCCAAAGAATGGTCCTCAGTACTAAGCTAAGCTTCAGTCCCATACTAAATGGTTATCAACCACCTACAGGATCTACTTGGTCCCAGACCAAGAGTCTGCCTAGTGCCAGACCAGGAATGTCTTTGCCTCTACCTATAGGATCTACTTGGACATCGTGTCCCTGGTCCTAGACCTGTCCCAGATCAGAATACCCTAAAGGAACATAGGGGTGCTAGCCACATGCTAGGGGCTTTGCCATGGCATCAACCTGATTGGTCCTAGACCAAGAACCCCAGGAGACTACTGGGGGCCCTAGGGTACCTTCTAGGGTCTTACTCTGCCCTAGTCAACTGACTAGGTTACCATCCTCCCTGAGAATGGGTCTCACAGTTGCACTATCTTTAACACATAGCACTAAATTTTAAAAGTTGTGTAAAGCATGGCATAAGCAATGATCTTCAACATCAGATTCTCTAATCATTCCCAACACAAGTCAATCATCAGTGGAAATATAATATAAGCATAGTTCACCATAATCATCATAACATAACAAGTCAAATGCGTTAGTATATATTAGAGAGCAAAATTCTACCAAGGAGAAATATACTTGATCTCACCATATACATGTCTCTAACTAAATGCCCATCTATGAATTGTGTACCATCTCTGCTACTTTGCTCGAATGAACAAGGAGATCTCAGTCTTGGTAGGGAAATACTCTGCATCTGCTACTGAAAGAAGGCTTTGAATGGATCATGCTATAATAATGATCCATGTTGTATCCCATCGATATGTCTAGCTCAGAGAATAAAGAGAAAATCCATATGTTGCATCAGAGTAGCCCAGCTACAATATTTATGCGATAACAGGAGGTAGTTGAAGGGTCACCAAATCCAAGGGCCCACATTGAATTTGATGCACTTAGATCAATGGATGAGATTAATGCACTTTCTCTCCATTAAAATTTATTTTCCCTCAACTATCAATTAAATATATCAATCAGTCACCTTAATCTCTAGTGTGAAATAAATGCTCATCTCAAGTCATTTTTTTTTCCTCGGAAAAAATCATAATTTTATTTCAAATTAGAACAAAATTACATCTGCACATGTAATAGGATCACTAAGGATCCCTACATTGTCAAATACTGTCTGTCTCAAAAAACCCAAAAAAAATTACCAATCCCAGCCTGTAAACAGCTAGATACAACACAGCAAATATGAATATCCATTCATATATTTGCTATCTCAGATTAACAATCTGCTTGTCAACAATTTGCTCAATAATCCCAAAACAGGTCACTTGCTGTCATCTGCCTGTAATATTCAAACTTTCCCAGCCTGTCATAGTTAAAGCAATCAAAATCCCATCCTTTTATCAGCTAGAAACGATACAGCAATATCCAATCAAAAATCAATCTGCTCGATACCAATACTCTGTCATAGAACCTGCTCTGTCACAGAAATTTTAACACCAGACTGTAAAAAAATAAACCAATAATCAGCCTGTCAATCGATATCAACTATAGCATGGTATGAAATGCCAAGTACTCCCAGCTTGTCATAGATATAATCATGCTGCTCGTCACAGAAATTATATCACCAGACACATGAAACAGCCTATGATAATCACCATCAAAAGTGACAAGTAACAAAAACAGTGCCAGAGCTCAAATCTGATCCAAGGCTGTTTCATGAAATGGCCAATGGTAATAGCTGTAGGAACCCTCTGTTACGTGAGCAGTGATCCTCCATATGCCAAAGTCCAAATGCGTTGCTTCCTTGGATAGTTGATCAGCCTCCCTATTCCGTTCCCTATAAACATGTGTAAAAGAGATATGATTAAACTGTTGTTTTATGCAGATCACCTCCTCTAGAATAGGTAAAAGAATCATCACATGGCACTGTACATTCTCTTTTTCCCATTCAATAACCAGCATCGAGTCACCAAAGACTTATAAAAACTTATCTCAAGTCATTTAATGCAAGGGTCATGTTATTTTCCCCTTCTAGTGACTTAGGCACAAAGTAACTAGGGGAACAACTTCCTAGGTTCAAAATTCAACAACATTTAGGTCTTTAGAAAAGGGACTAGTGGCACAAACTATTTTAAGCAGATAATAGACAAAAACAAGATCCATTCGACTATTCAAAAGTGAGGTCGGTGGCAGAATCTACAGCTATAAAGTTACTCACAAAATCATCCTTGGAATTTATCTAGAAAAATTATAAAAATGAATGCACACAAAGATGGATAATATTTTTCTCCTTCGCATCCTAAATGATTATTATGGATAGATAGACTTGACAATCATGAATAGGTTTCACCAGAATCATTAAAGGAGACACATATGTTAGTTTTTGCCATAGAGCAAATTTTACTTCTAATGTCATATACAGAAGTAGCTGGAGAAAATGAAAAAGAAAATGGCTATAAAGAATCATGTTCCTCTGTTGATTATTATTTTTCTAAGAAACTATCTTTTGTAAGAAAATAACTAAATAAGTTGGAAGAATAAAATTTGAGAGGATCTTTTCTTGCACCATCTTCAGAACTAGATGGCAAAAAAGTAGAAAAGAATACACATCATGTATTAGACTCCTCTGTTATTCATCCATTTCTTAGAGTTATATGCTTCTAACATACCAAAGAAGCTAGAAGTGGACCAATCCACAATAGAAGGATGAGAAACTCTATATCCTGATATTTCTACACACTCCCTGAAAGTATAAAATGAACAAGTATAAAGTGGAAGTGATAAATCTCAACATAACATGGTAGATCAGCATCTAGTGTAGAGACCAATATTAATATACCAGTATACTGGAGTGGATCAAGCAGCTTGGGCAAGAACAAAGAAAATGGAAATTTCCTTTCATGCATTCATCTGTATCCTGTAATGGTAGTGACAATGAAAAAGAAGATGAACAATTTCTCAACATTTGATTATCTTGAACCTGATGGCAGAGACTGATCATTCGACCCATAATCCCTTGAACAAATTTTAGGTTGGATAGAGTGTTATCAGAAAAGACTAAAAATCAAAATTGTGCACACATAATGCTCCTGCAACCTACAACCATTGAGCATGATATACACATCAATTTTTTTGATTATGGATGCATTATTGAAGCTTAAATTATTCAATCAAGGAGAGAACACATGCTGAATAATGTTTGCATCAACCTCAAAGTTTTTGTAAGTCAAGGCATAAGAGCCATTTTATGAAAGTTAAACTTTCACTACTAATACCAGGACCAAGGTTATGAATGTTTAGTGCACATTACCATAATCATGGATCTATGTCACTGGAAAGCTCAACAAACACCTAATTTACCCCCTCAAATCTTACAAGATTTTTGGAGCTAAGTAGAAGAGTATCTGTATTCGATAATGTAAAATATCTGTAGGATTATCATTTTAAACTGTTTTGATAGTGATGAAGTCAATGAGCTCATGGACCAATATTGTGGAGAATCAATTAGTACAGAGAGAGTTGATATAAGAACCTGAAATATGTTCTTAGTCAAATGCTTTTTACTCTAGATTGTTTTATAGCCTTAGATGCTATGGTGCATCTCTATGACTCATCATACTGAACCATGGGAATCCATGTTTAGTTTTAATAGGTTTTCTTAGTAAGTTGGAGATATAACATTCATGTTAAAGGTTTACATTTATCTCTGTTATCTTAGCTTGCAATATCATTGACCTATTGATTACATCATCTCAGAACATCTATCAACATATATGACTATTGACTATAGAAGTGGTGTACTCAAACAGTTTATCATGTCTTCAATGATTCAGATGGCCTGAACTTTGAATGTGATAAGGTAATTGGTACATAACATTTTGTGTCCAAGATTAATAATAAGCCTCTGTCCCAATCTTCTCCACCAATAAAACCACTAGTAAGGCCACCTCCAGCCATTCCCTTCTCGAAACATAGCAACTCTCAATCCATTCATCAAAAAAATCAAAAGACATCAAGAGTGAACTCAAAATGTAATAGCTCACATGTTTATCCCAAGCTCTCATATTATGATGACTTTGTTATATGTTCCAAGGCATTCAAGTGTAACATATTGTGAATTAGGTAGCATGTCAGGGATCATTCAAGAGAGAGTAGAGAGCTAGGAACATCATTGCTTTTCCTAAGAATTTTGTATGTGTGAATATTATTATCAGATTCTACTAGTAGTGAGCCTATTTCCTAAGAGGGAAGCAATATTACCGATCAACAACATTTGCAAAATTTGTCATTGTGGTTATTTTTTGTTAGTTCATTCACCTTCCTCATTGGGTTGGCTTTGGTCAGCCTTTCTCATAATTGGTCCTGTCTGAGCATTCTTGTGTTGGTATTGACTGAAAGAGCTTGAGCTCAAGGTGAAATAGGTAGTTTTAGATAGTAAAAAACATATTTTGGTATATTTGTTTCATTCCTCTTTTCCATTGTTTGGGATCCCATGGTTGAGATAAGACGCTACCCAGCCAACTAATGAGAAAAGTCCCAGTTGGTCAGAGATGAGTTGCTCTTAAATGTAGATTGCTAACTATAGTTTGTGATGTTAATTAAACATTATTTGTAATTGAAATGAACTACCATGTGTGAAAAATGAACATTGTTTATTCATAATTTAATGTAGTTGAATGTTTTGTACAGATAAAATACCTACTTGGATGGAGGCCTTCTCTTTCACAGCTTACTGGAATCCGTGAGCCACACTTTGATTGATTTGCATCTTGTCTTGAGACTTTGTTTCACGAATCAGCAAGTTCTTCTACTAAAAAGGAATATAAAATGAAGGATATTTGATTATAATTATAATGAATGCCAAATATTTTTCATAAAATTAATAAGGATTTTATCGCAAGTTTCAACTGGCATACGACATCTCCCTCAATTCTAGATGATGATAATAAATCTAGTCTCACTCGATATATGTTGACAGTGAGTCTCTATTATACTTGAGTTTAAGGAGACAAAACATGTCTGTGACCTACAAATAGTGTCAGTAGATAAATTTATCACCTTGGCAGTTCTATGAGCATAAAATAAACTAAAACACAGAATGTATGTATCCATTCAGATCTAGTGTTAGATTTTGTAAATGCACGAAGTATTTGGGTGATTTCCTGTTAAGCGTAATTTTATATTGTCTTGATAGCCTTGAATGTTCATGATCTTTTTTACTACTGTTTTTTATCAAAATCAAGAATTTCAATTGTCATGAAATGCAGTTATATGTTTACACTTAATTTTTGAAATCTTATATTTAATTATGTTGCAGTCTGGAGTCCCGGACAAGGTGTTAATATCTTTTCAGTTATGGTGGATTTTTTGGTGTTTTCTGGTAGTAGAGTATGAATGATAAGAGCATATATAGGCAACTCCCAAGGGTTCTCAACATTGCCTCATTATTGCTCTGGCAACATATGGCATGTCTGCATCACTTATTATAGAGAAGGCCTTAGGTTACTTTATAGATTTTGACAATGGAGAGTAGATAGATAATGGGGATATTATGACATACAGGCAAATTTCTTGCAAATCATCTTGAAATCAAACTAGAACCAATGATGTTTGAGCATGTACTTGATGTCTGATCTTTTTCTATAGGACGATGGGCCTTGGATGCCTGTAGTTTTGGTCAATCACATGTCTTTTGGTTCAAATCATTGTATTTATATTACTCCAATGGAGAATGGACATTGCAAAGTCTTAATGTTGGTTTATCTTTTATTTATTTATTTTTTCCTTCATATGCTTAGTTCTCTTTGAATTGGAGATATTTCAAGCTCTTTGCAGTGATATATTACAAGTCATTGGTCTTTTTGCAAGTGTATACTTCCCGAGAGCCACTAAAACAACTATAACATAAGTGTAGGAATTTGGATCTAACAATTTGACATCCTTCATCAACAAAGCTCCTTTGGTTAGGAGTTGCATATGAACATCGTGTGCCATAATTGATAAAACGCATCCAATGGAATCGCCTCATTATCAAAGACATGTTTGCAACATAAATTTTGAATAGTATATAAAGCCTTAACTCTCGAACAATGCCAAACACTAGACAGGAAATCTCAAATCTGAAATTTGGAGTCACTTAACATAACCACATGACAATGTAGATAACCCTGTAGAAATTTTGTCAGTTGAGTTTGAACCTGAGTCCAACAAGAACAAGCAAAAGAACATTCCCATAAAATATGCTTCATCATCCCAAACCTCAAGCAACAAGGGAAAATGCCATATGAAAGATCACTTTTGGCCAATCGAGCCTTAGAAGGGAGATCTTAATATATTACCAACCAAGTAAAGACTCAAATCTTATAAGAAGTCTTAATCAACCAAACACAATGCAACTAACGAATCCTTCAACTCTCAGTATTCGTAGAGACCCATCATGCATTAAAGATAGGAGCAAGCTCATGCCATGAAATCATGGTATTAAGGATGGAGTAGAGTTTACGAGAATCATACTATGACAAGGGACACCTGAAATTCCTAAGCCATGGTTTGCCAATTTTTCCATGAACAAGCGACAAAGTCCCATAGATCCCTCCAAAAGAAAATGTGCTTTCTGTTAAATATTCTGCTCAAAATCGAGGCAGTAAGAGATACAAATACCTTCTTTCTTTTGGCTCCAAATAGGCCTTTTTTCCTAATCCCAACCCGCTCTATTACCAGAAATTTGCCAACGATCCATACATGGCACCTTGCTCCATGTAGTCCAAATACTCTGGATGATAAAAGACTCCCCAATTTGAAAATTATGAGGGGCACATATGATATCACAAAGACTAAACTTCCCTATGATCTTACCAACATGGGGTTCCAAGATAAATCTATATCGCATCGAAACTTGCCATGGGGAGGGTCCTCTAGACATCTAATCAACCATTTAGAGACCAAAATATTGTTTTGAGTCGCTACATCAATCAAGCCAAGGCCTCCCTTGTCCTTGGGCATAGTGCAAACATACTAAGGGACCAGGGGAAGGACACAAGATCCACCCATAAGTAAGAGTGTGAAATTAGTTCCAACCGACGGAATTGGATCTTGCTAGGGAGCCAACAAGATGCATAATAAATGTGGGAGGCCTGCAAAATCTTGCTCACCATAGTCAACTTCCCAACAAATGGAAAATCCTTGTACTTCCAAACACGTAATTTGTGTTGTAATCTATCAAGACACCAATCCCACATTGCAATTAGGGAGAGATCCACCCCAAAAATCGACAAAAGGTAGTCATCCACAAAGTGATTATTCACCATCTTCTCCCCCTCGGGTAGAGAAATACCTTGGAGTTAAAATTGACAATGCACAACTTCCAATTGATACCTTATAAGATATACCACTAGCAAATAAAGATAAGGAGGCAACGGGAATCCTTGTCTGATTGACCTCTGGAGATGAATTAAGGGAGAAAAAACATTATCCACCAGATCAAAAGTAGAGGCGCTAGAAAAAATGTGCTAATCATGTTAACACATTGTTGTCCAAAACCAAGGCATGTTAACATATATGTAACAAAAGTCCAATCATTATGATCATACACTTTGTTGAAGTCAATTTTCAAAAAGAGGGCTTGTTGACTGGTCTCCTTGGCCCAATCCATGGTCTCCCATGCTGACAAAATTATATCCAAAATAAATCGAGGCCACACAAATCCTGTTTGTTCTCAACAAATAATTGTTTTGGCCACCTCCCTGACCCTTAATTCTAAAGCTTTTGCCATAATTTTGTAGGCAATGCTCAATAGGGTAATTGGATGCCACCCCCAAATAATATCTCTCGCAACGTTCTTTAGAATAAACTTGATAAGGCGTTGATTGAGAAATTCTAAAGTTTCATAGAAGAGCAAACTTCCCACACAAGGCTATGAAAATCATCTCCTACTGTATCCCACATCACCTTGTAAAACTCACAAGGTAAACCATTAATACCCGGGGACTCCCCATTTTGTATGGATGAGAGAACAACAAAGAGTTCCTCTTTAATAAAAGTTCCATCCAACGTGTCCCTATTTCTAAGCGAGACCTTATGGGTAACCACTCTACAATAGGTATCCCTAGCAGTCAAAACCAATTTCGACAAGGGTAAGCTGAGAAAATATTTTGAAAATGAGCACTAGACATACCTTCAATCTCTATTGGGTTCTCCCCAAGAGTCCCATCCACGCAATGTAGGCCCACAACCTTGTCTGCTACCACTTTCTTTTTCTAGAAGTAGATGAAAAACTTGGACCCCTGATTCCCCTCCTGAATCCAATGTAATCTAGCGCAAATCTAGCCCCTCTGGAAATATACTACTCCTTGCACACCACCATATCACATCGAGGTACATCTTCTTGAAGTGCATTGTTACGAATTTCCTCCTCTAGAAGAATATGAACCTCCTCTAACTACATTTGGGTCGCTCGAAGTACGATCCTATGTTTGTGTGCAATCATATGACCCCACCCCCTCATGAACTTAACATAACGATGAATAGTTGCTTCCCACCGCAAAATTCAACCACTATCACCCTAAGGCCGAGGAACAAGATTCCAAATACTATGAACTATAGCATGTAAATCTAGATACACCAACTGAGAGGTGTTCAATAGCTTGAACAAAGAATAAGGTTTGGAGTGTGCCACATCCCCTACTGAAATATAGGTCATAATGTGAAAGTGACTCGAACCGGTAGCTACAATAAAAACATCAATTGGGCACATGGTGCCAGAAAAGGTAATATAATCCCTCAGGCCATAATCCTATCCAATCTAGCCTAAAATCCAAAAAATCCCTATCTAAAATTGGTCCAAGTAAACCATCCATAGTAATCAAGAGCTTTCTTCCCCAGCTAGAGTAAAAAAGTTGAAGAGAATCTTTACACTTAGCCTAAACATGCTTCTTCGAACCATTGAGAATTAAACCAACCCCTCCTCCCTATCTCGATCCCATTCAATCATGTTAAAGTCTAGTCAACATCTAGAAGAGAGGCCTCCATCCACACCTAGAGCCAAGTACATTTGAAACTAAGGTTTGGCGCATAAACAAAACGTAATTCCAGTAATCTCTTCTGAATTAGGTGAGTGATCCAGACACAATGATTACTTGGGTCACTTCTTAAGGCTGTAGAAAAGTTTTATAAGGAGGAGATCACTAACTCCACCCCTCCTCTTTTGTGATTATGATTCGTGGACTAGAAGGGGCCATTCCAAATATAAGTCATGGGACTGTGAAACTTAAATCCAACTGATTTGACCTCTTACAAAAGGATTATCTCTGTTTGACTTTTTGAAGAACTTCTTAAACAATCTGCTTCCTACCTGGGATTGTCAATCCTCTAACACCCTAAGAAAAAATGAGAGATTCATTTAGGGAACAAGGGATTGGCCAAGGAGTTGAACTTATTGATCATTATGAAGGAAGGTGCCCTTCTCTTAGGGGAATGGGTCACAAACTCCTTGAAGGATTTCACTTGTAGAACTGGGCTCACAATGCTGGAAAATATTTCCACAATCGTAGGATATAAAGTCCCTTTCTTCTTGTTAGATTTGAGCTACCAGCCCTAATCCACCTCCATATTTTGGATTAGATCACTACCATTCCCTCATGTTGACTGCATGATCTACCTCTAGGGCATGAGTAGGGTTGCACTCAAGCTCCTGGAAGTTGTTAACTGATTCAAAACCCCAACATCCTTACGAATCTCTTGAACCATATCCCCAACTGTCTTTGTACCACGTGTCGATATTGAAGGAGGAACACACTCTAGCAAGAACTTGAGAGGTCCCTTCCTTGGTCACCTGAGCAGAAATAACCAAAGATGCATCCTTACCGGGCTGAGCCACTACTGCTGCACCTGCACCCCATGCAGATTGGGAAGCCCCTAGAGGGGGTTTTCAATGAAAACAATTGCAGATGATATGATTATGTGTTTGACAGGCAAAACATGCATTCGACTAATTGAAATATGAAACCTTTTGCTGCCAAACACCATGAACAATTATTACTAAGATACAAGGAGGTATTTTTTTTTTAAATCAACCTCTACACAAACTCTTGGGTTAGGTCTAAAAGAGTTACGTTTTCCGTTAAGAACCAAAATCTCGCCAAATTGTTGAGTGAAAAAATCCAAAACGGTCTAAGATCAGTAGAGATTGTCCTAAACTCAAGCCATAAAGGATAGTTGTCCTTCCCTCTGTCATCCGGATTGAAGTTGGCTCTCTAGGATTGCACAAAATCTAGGGAGCCTACAATATTGTCATGTACCATAGTGGAGAACATGTCTAGGTGCTACTTGGTGTTAAACAAAAGAAAAACATATTTGTAACCCAAAACCCAATATAAATTTATGAGACTCATTTTTCCTTCCAATTCAATAAACACCATTGGTTGAATGCCGCCTCTTTGGCATGTAGCGAAAAAAGTATAGAATCACCCCGTGACGTTCTAGGTTTTGTTGTCCTTTTGCGTATTCTTGATTATTAGCCAAAAAAATTTGAAGTCAACATCACCAGCTTCAACAATGTTTTGAGGGAAGGGGGTTTCAACTTTTTCAACCACCGGGATGGTAGAATGAGGGTGGTTTGAAGTAAGGGCTTCACCACTTTTAATCAAAAGTTCTTTGTCTATTCTAATTATCTCTAGTTTGCTTCAACAATCGTCAAATTTGCTTGGAACTAAGAGGGATTCAAATCTAAGGTCGAAACACCATCCAACGAATTAGGGACTTTAAGCCCCTGCATATCAAAATTTCTTGCTAAAATTTCCTCCTTCAGATCGGGATTTAGAGGAAGGGGATCCAAGCGATTTAGGCTAAGAGGTGGCCATTATTCATTCTACATGGAAACATCAACCATGGTGAATTTATGATCTAGAGAGACAACAACATCATTAGAACCCTTTAAATATTGACCATCCAGGGGCACAGAATCCAAGGGATACCTCTCTCTTGGGTGAGTCTTTCTTGGATAAACTCATACATTGGTTTGGTCGGGGGAATGATGACGAGAAGAGGAGCATCACCTTGAGCCTTATCTAGAGGAGTTGACTTGATTAAATCCCTCGTGTGACCTCATGACCAGTCACCTCACCTCCCTTATAGTTTGACCTCCCTCTCTGCATAGCTACCAGATTTGTGGGTTGACTCCAACACTACATGAATTCCTTTGCATTGTTCCCTTCTATCCTTTCCATCTGATCCCCCATCATCCATCCAACCGTATTCTTCGAGGGTCAATTCCACTTGTGGTACATCTTCCAAATTCGTAGGGAAACTTCCCTCGTGGTTCTAACCCCCTCGCGATCCGATTATCACCAACCACTTTTCTTTCTCTTTCATTGTGCTTGAAAACCCTCTATTTGTGTGCACTGCATCTTGATTTTTATTGTATATTTTATTTCCATTTTTTGTTCAGTTTATTGAGATTACTTTATTAAACTATGGCTTTGTTACATATTTTTTAGTTTAGAGTGGAGCTAATTAGAGAATCCATTGAGATACTTTTTTTTCCAGTTGATGTATTTCTCTCTTTGGACTTAACTAAGCCTGCAATAAATTAAATGGCAGAGATATGTACTACATATAATGAAAAATATTTCTCAACTTTCACAACTTCTGACCATGACACTATAACTACTATTCCTTGTAATGACATGGATATTAAAAATATTGAGGTTGACTTCCTGCCCTTGACTTATGGGGGTATGGTGACAATGTAGGCCTGAAAACATGTTGATAAACAAAAAGGAACTGAACTTTCTTTATACTATTGAAACAAAAAAAAAGAACAATAGCACTTGGATATTTGTAGGGATTGGTTACATTCCAATGTCTAAATCAAATTCTAATACGATGTATTCATGTTGGGGTTTTTGTTGTCTATTCTAAGTTGTCTTTCTTGAGGTGGCTTTGACTTAAGGCTTGAACTTTTCTTTTGTGACCCTGACCTTGAGGCCCCAATGCACTCTAATTATTGCATCATACTTCACCTCCATGGTTTCCATCTTTCTGAGAATGGTTTCTTGGATTCATTTTCTTCCATGGCTTGAGCAATTAGGGTCTTGACTAACCAATAGATTTTAGACATTTTGGAGACTTTAGTATCATGACTATTGGAAAAACCTGTATCTAGAATCCATTGTAGGGACTCATTATGAACATGTTTTGCAAAAGTAATCCATGTTTGGACTTGGCTCTCCGCTCTAGGTTGTTAATCTCCTTTATTACAACATCTGCATGAGATTGGTGAAACCGCTTGGCAGTGGCCATGACTTCTTGTTAGGTGCAAGGAATCTTCTTCGTGGCTTGCTTGTGAGAAATACTAACTTTGCAAGGTCTCCCACATTGAAGATGATTGAGGATTCCTTATCCTCCACTTTAACTAGTGTCTTCCCCTTCTTGTCTTGTTGAGGGTTGTTCCTAGTAATTGTGTCCTTTGTTCCTGGCTTAAGAATCACGAAGGTCACCAAAATTAGCGTAGAAAAGATTAAGTATATTTTCTTGCTGGGGAGATCTCGAATTGATTTTTTGTTCCACTTAGTACTACTTGTTGCATGGGCTTAGATTTAACCCCCATCACATCAAGTGCACCCCATATAGGTGAATATATGTTGATTTAGCTCAGTAGTAAGCAAAAAAATTTTACATTGTTTTATAGTCTCTATAAAGGTAGAGGTGATATCATCTTTAGAAAGAAAAAAAAATACATTCTATATGTCTCTAGAAGGATGTTGTTTTTATTTTCTCAATTTAAAACACTCACTAAAAGGCAACATTTGAGACAATACATAAGATTTTGTCTCGACTTGAAACATGATATTGTCTCTGGAGATGGAAAAGTTTTACATTCTATATAGTTTATAGAATAATATTTTATTGTCTCAATTTAAGACAAATTTAAAGACAATATTTGAGACAATACATAAGCTTTATTTTTTCTCAACTTTAAACAATTTATCATTTATTGTCTCAAAACCACCCTCCATGTTGTACTGCCAAAGTCTGCTTTATGGTGGTAGCACGTGGTTGCGATTGTGATGACAACAAAAGTATTGTTTCTGTCTCATTTTCTAGCATTGAACCCTGACTAGTGCCCTCCTTTTTTGATAATAGTATGGTTTACATGTAATATTATTTATAAGCATACAATTTTTGATGATGTATTAAGAAAGGTAAAAATTAAAACATGGGATATATGATAAAACTATCTAAATTATGATATTTTGATGATGCATTTTTTTAATACAATGTATTTATGCTTTGGGTTTTAACAGCTTTGAAATAATTTTCACCCTTCTAATTTGCTAAATTTAGTGTAATTGAAGTTCATTTATGTTTTTAATACTAATATGCAGTATGGAAAATGTTGGTTGTGGAGCCTAATCTTCCAGATCCAGAGATATTATTCAGTTGTGATTGTAACCCAGGAGTACTGTACACTCATTCCCCCTACCTTGGGATGTGTGTTGGCCAACATTATTGCGGACCCATGGTATTGGGTTAACCCTAGAATTTTTCCCATGGTATTTCCCCTATAATAGAGAGCATTGTAAATCGACTGGATATGGTATTGTATTGTACTGGAAGAGAGACTGTGAGAGCGTGAAGAGGAAGTGCAGCAGTTTTGCTACAGGGTGTATCCCTTCATCTTTCTGGACTGTAATAAAAGGGCTAGCAAATTTCTTTGTGGATGTAGCCCATCATTTGGGTGAACCACGTTATATCTGTGTCTCTCTGTAATGTTTAATGTGTTTTGCATCTTGTTTATTGATTTAACTGTATATTTGTTATTGCTCTGCGGTCCTGTTTTCTAACAGAAAAGTTTGATATCTCACTAAAAGAACCCCGTGTTCCATTCTTATATGAGAATCTCTCAAAACTAAATATTCCGTTGACTTCTATTTTATTTGAGACTTTGCATAGAAATATCAAGAAAATTACTTAGAAATATTCACAAATCTAGTACCCTCTTCCTTTGACTAATACCCTAGTACATTCTTTCTTTGATTCATTCAAATGCCGGGAATGGAATTTGATGGCCAAAACACCCACCATCGAGCAGTTTCTCTATTAAATACAAGATTGCATGGTTGCCATCAAAGTTAACAAATGTGCTTAAATGTGTTTGTTTCTAGGGCTATGTTTTGAAATACTAGTTATCCGGACGAAGCCAAGGCATACCAAACCAACATAACTCTTCATTCTCGTGGTTGTCAAGCAAGGTATTCTTATAAAAGGACTTGAATATGTTGGTTCGGGAACCAGCTTACAATTGTTAGTTTCAATCCTAGTTTCAAGAGCTCACGATTCTAAGGCCGAACTACAATAAGCCAATCGTAGTATGAGAGGACTGGGTTGTTTTAAACTCTTAATATATACGATAACATAAGCAATATATTTCCTATTTACCAAGGTCTACTCCACAACAAGATCTATCCTAAGGTGGGAAACAAAAAATCGAGGTTAGAATTATCTTTTCTAGTAGTTGTTTGGTACGTCGATGTCGACTAATCGCTAAAAAAATGAGTCCAACATCACAACTGACTTTGACTTTTAAGGGGTGAAATGACCTAGGCCAATTTCTAGGAGTGCGAGGTGGCCTCCTATGACGGAATCCATCATGGGATATGTTAATCTTTCAGGGTTGGGAAATTCCAACCCTGGTAGGTGCACTTACAATAACATAAACACATAAAGATAAAGAGAATAATAAATGTATCAGTATTTGATGTTGTGAAAAAATAAATTATCAAGTACCTGAAGCATGCTACTTACAAACACATACCACTTTCTCATATTAATCATCTCGAATTGGATCATATATAGAACCCATACAATTATGGTGGTTTAACCACATTACACTCACATTAACACACATTTGGACACATTATACTAATAATAGCATAAAGTTAACCTAGTATAAAAGAAATTAATATTAAATTGGAGATTTTTTATCCTATAACAATCGGCCTCGAATAAGAGCTTTAAAAACTACTAAATCCCTTCACTCATTCAAACTTTCATTTATTGCAAATGATTGGCGAATTCTCTAACCGTACATTAAAGTATGCAATCTCCATCCCGCTCAAACAAGAGTTGCATTTACTACAAAAACACAACCCTTAATCCAAACTAAGTTCATCATACCTATAATTTACATTTCTCAACAAAAGTGTCTGTGTTGGGTGCTCAACTTAAGAGTCCACATGGGATCATTATTACAATGTTTGGTTTACCCCAAACCATCAACATAAAGACCACATATGAGTTAATTCACACACAGTGGCATCTAGGTAGCTAGCCATGACACTTATCAGTTTTCTAGGATATTAAATTAAATTGGTTATATAAAGTATCTTCAATTTTACAATAACTATGTTTTGACTATATATTAGGCCAATCCAATTATAGTCAAAATGCCTATGGGGACAATATTGCTACAAGTAAATGACATAACTTTCAACTTTCCATTGTAACTAAATTAGATTCTTTTTAGGGCATTCGAGTCATTATAAGACTCCAACGAAGAACATTATATGCTAAAAAATAAGACTCCAAGTGACTTAAAGATTAATCTTTGCTCTCAAGTGGCAACCATAACATCTTCTTTCCTTCTGCATTTTTTTTCATTCAGGGTGTTCAAAATATATTTCATTTGCATTTTCTAGAGCATCATCTACATTGAGCTATAGGTTATACATTTTCAAATCATTTTCCACCTAACATTGTAGTGGCCAAATCTAATGCAGAAAAAGAAAATTGCGACCCTGATTTGATCTAGCGTATTATTGATCCAACTAACAATTGGGATTAAAATTCCAAAATTTGTGCTAGAAAATGGGAAACTCAAGAGGGATTCCAATGTCAACACACATCCTTCTTCACTTTAGACATTCTCTCCTTCAATACAATGGGGATGTTTGTAGGGTTAAGATCATTAAATTTATGCAGTGGTGGCTGAAGGTGTTGAGAAGGTGTGCCTTACTAAAACAAATTTGATTTTAGGTTTATTTGATTAAATTTATGGTGATTTATAGGCTAAGACTAGTGCCAAAGTCCACAAGGGCAAGGGGGGTCATAAAGTAATAACTATGTCTCCATATACATGAAAGATGGTTCTAATTATTGTTGTTACAAACATTCAAAAAACTAAAAGGGAATATTTATAAAGCTGGAATTTATATAATAAAATGGCTTCTTCCAAAGGTGACCTTGAATGCACATGCAAATCAATAAAGGATGATTTTATTACTAGTTGAAGCACACAAGAAATCTCTCACTGAAATGGCATAACAAAGAAGCATCAACTAGTAAGCAAAAGCAACAAGAACCTTGTAGGGAAGTTGTTATTTGAGAGACATGAATTTATCAAGCTCGAAACCCTTATCATAGCATAATTAAATTGGTATTCCAACACCATAAACCAACAATAAGTGCAAGGATGTACAATTGCACTTAAGAAACCCTTGAATTTCCATTGCTTTCAATATATATTTTATGAAGCTTAAGAGAACTCTTCTACAAATCCAACCATGTCTACAAATGGAGAGACGTAGTCCTTTTAGGCTTGTAGCTCCATCTCCTTACAATATAATATGGTTTGTTTTCCTAGATGCACTAAGTTCTCCAAGAACAATAAGATTGGATTCTTCTATATCCATGTTTTTCTCCAAAGGAAAACAATCCAATAACCAAGTCATATGAGAATTCAACAATGAATAAAATATGAGGTTATGCCATGCACCTCCTCCTCAAGGTGGGTGCCTTCCTTAATCTAAGGTTTGAAACATGTAAAATCCCATAAATTGGAACATATGGTTTATCTAAATGGACATTGTAAAAAATTATGCAACAAAGCCCTCAATCCAATGATCGGTCCACTAAAAAGAACAATATTGGAGCCTTATAAAAGTGATCTACATGCTATAACTAGTCCCCTAGGCTAGGATGTCTTCATCAACCAATTCTATGAATCAACCTCCAAGAAAAAATGATAAAGTATGTCATTATTGAACCTCCTCAACAACTTTTCCAAAAAATAGCACTAAGTGGTTTATATGTATAAATTTCTCTCAGATATAATGATGATATAAAATGCATGAGATAATCAAAAGATATCCTTTAAGATTGGGTGCTCTTTAAAAAATATTAACTACCCCCTCATACAGTGGTTCTCTATAAAAAACAAGCCAATCAGTATGAAACTGATCTTTTCGCACACTCAAATAAGTTACATTAGTGGTCAAAATGGTTGTTACAACAATCTTTCATGAAACTAAGGTGCACTCCTAGAAACAAGGGTTTCATGCAACCTAGTCCCTTTTAGAAAATAAAATTAATACATTTTTAACAAATATATTAGTGAATTAGAGGTTTTTTTTTCACAAAGAGTATTATATGGTAAAAAATAGCAAAACCTCCAAGGTTAAATATCTATCAAATAGATTTTTTTCAAAAAATTACCAATTAAAAGTATGGGACATAAGTTGAGAGTTGGATTTCATGGCTTTTGAGTTTATATAAATGTTATCCTAACTTCAATCAATGAAATAAAAAAGCTCATCATTCAAAGCAATAATAGAGCACAATATTCATGGTTTGTGTTTGATAAATAATCCATCTCATGACTAAAAATAAGCTTCAATAAATATGGCTACAAAAGAAAATAACAAGGTGCACATATTTCTATAAGCTTAAAGTAAAATAATAAAATACACCATTACTATTTTTTATAAAAAATGTAATATAATAAAATACACCATTCCTATTTCTATAAGTAACCATAGTTCCACATTATACTTGTTGTAAAAATGGAAGACAAGTCAAAAGAAAATTTCAATATATTTGTTGTCATTGTGGCTAACACATTAAGAAAAACAATTTCGTGACTACATGTTCAAATTCATTATCCTTAACATGTTAGAGCACATCTATCCTCCAAAAGTTAAATTTAGGGATACATATTAATATGGATCTTAAAGCTGCTCTAGAAAACACTTAACTTCTTTTAGATCCTATTAGTCATTGGAACATGCGTCTTTTTATCCTTCCCTTTTAACTATATTAACTCTTTCTTTGATAATATTATAGTTTACATACAATATAATTTATAAGAATATATTTTTTGATAATATATTAAGAAAGGTAAAAAATAATACATGGGATATATGATAAATCTATCTTTATTATGATATATTTATGATGTATTTTTTTATTACAATGTATTTATGTTTTTGGGTTTTAACAATAAAATAATTTTTACCCTTCTAATTCGCTAAATTTAATGTATTTGAAGATCACTTGTGTTTTTAATACTAAGATGGTATGATAAAGTTTGATAACTCACTAAAAGTGAGCCCATGTTCCATTATCATGTGAGGATCTCTCAAACATAAATATTTATTGACTTCTCTTGTATAGGGGAATTTGCATAAAAATATTCATAAAATTATATAGAAATATCCAGACCTCTGTGTTATGATCAAAATCATTAGAATAATTTGATAGGTGTATACATATTTTACTTTTAGCCTTCATTACTCAATTGGCTCTATCTTATCATACAATTGTTTGTTCCTTTACATTTGGAGGCTAGGTATAGATTTTTTATTTTTTATATGTTTGTATTATTTATATTTGGTTTTATATAACCTACTTGTTATTTGATATGTCATTGTTGTTACAAATAATTATTATTATTATTGCCACGTTAAACATTACCCACATACTTGACAACATCTCGTCCATTTTGATCCTTAACCTAGAAATTGAATCACAACAATGATATAACACCCTTAAACTTCATAAATATTAAACACAAATACCTACACAAAATAATGAACACAAAAATATGGAAAGAACCCTTAAGGTAGGGTAACACCATCACTTACTCCTTATGGAAGGAATCACTCCACAAGCCATGCTTACTACAAAATAATTAATCAAACACTTCATAAGACATCTCACTACATTGTTTCTACTTCTTTATATAATTTGTATCAAACCTCCAAGGTAGTTTCTAGAGAAGGAACTTTCTAATGAGGAGAACATTCTAGTAAGTCTCTTTATAATTATTGTGTTTTCACACTACATTTACTTCATGGGCCTTATTTACTAGAGATGTCCTCAATACATAGCATTATCCCCTTAGGTACCTCTCTAGGTACATTACATTTCATACTCCTTCATATGTTTCGTCCTCAAAACACGCGAGGAATACATACAATATGACCTACTAAGCAATGTAGCCAACTGGTACCAAGCAAATGCATCCATCCATCATAGTGAAATGTGGACATATGATCCAATTGCTTCATTCCCACCTGGATCTTCATCGTGGTTTCTCCTTTGTTTCCTCCATATTGGTTTCCTTTCTTTGACCAAAAAATTAGAAGGTTTTTTTTCCCTTTTCTGTAATCATTTTGAAAGAAAAAAAAGAACAATTAGCTCTATTTCTACAAGTTTATGTGTAGAATATGAAGAAACAAGTTGCATATTTAAGTTCCTCTCAGTAAGACACATAATTTTATAATAAAAAAATCGTTCATATTAGAGTCCGAGAAGTAGAGTTATCGTTGATTTAAAATCAATTATTTAGGGGTTTTTCGATGACAACCACATAGATTGCAGAGATGATATCTTTTAATATCGTTCTGCAGTTTTATTCAAACCAGTTCCAATAGATTCATAATGGTTTTGAAATTTCATAATTGTGGTCTTAATAGAGATTCCGAGAATTATTAATGGGGTTATAATCATTTTAAATTTTTTACCTCAAAAGTAAGTAATTTTCTTCAAAACCCTAACTCTATTTTTGAAGATATAACAAGTAAGATTCATTTTAGAGGAAAATTGGATGGTCCTAGTATTGAAAAATACATCAAAGGGATGAATTCATTATTCTCATAGAGGTGGAGATGTGAGTGTTTCATGCATTTAAGAAAAGATGTTTCCATATGGTGGATGTTTCTTAACCCCTTACAATGTGCTAACACTTCTAGGTGAATATATGATAAATTATTTTTAGATAGGTGTTATACTGGTGCAAAGAAGGATTCATGAGATCCATAAGAGTTTAGTTTCATATAACTACTTCCTATTACATGTTCATGGATGTATTCATAAAGAGCAGATCATTTTTCGATAAACCCTAGTAGCAAGAATAATTTCATAAATGTTAATGTGGCTAAAAGATTGCAAGTCCCTGTAAAGCATATGCAAAACACACAAGTTGAGAATGAAAATTTTTAAATTAGGAAAGAATTTTTTTAAATTAGGCAAGAAAATTTTCAAACAACTTCAGTGCTACCAGAAGTTATATTTGGAGCATTATTAGCCATTAAATTTGGCTCTACAATAGACATGTTGGATGGCACGAAAGTTGGAACTATAAATGCTGTGACTAGTGCTAAAGTTGGCGCTGTAATTGGCACTAAACATGGAACCATCCAAAATTCAACAAAACTCTCAACACTTTCTTGCCAATTTTTGTGCCCAGAAAACACTAAAATGTGGCACTAAACTAGCAACTAATGGCTTGGTTTGTTGTAGTGCATCCACATTATTTTGTTTTTGGTGAAAATCACACTCTAGTCATGCAATGATGCACTTTGGTCCCTATCAATGACGTAGAGTTAAAGGAGAAACAAGATTGGATATAGACTAAAAAGTCCCATTATTTTTTCCATAAAAAAACTTCAAATCTCTTTAAAGACTGGACTATGAATTGACCTAGATAGGTCTAGTCCAATTTTCTTATCTAAATAGAAATTTGGATCCAAATAATAAGTCATATCACTTTGATCTCCTTCTAAACATTGACCAAAATTTGGGAAAATGAATTTTGGTCCCATAACTTCAAAAGGATCTACTGAGTAATCTAAAAACATCATCATCTCCTCCCATGCTTTAATCATCTACAATGGACCTTCTCTTCCAATCCTATGTATATCTATCCTCTTATTTATACACATACAAGCTACAAATTTAGGATATAATGGATGTATATGACTTTTGACCCAATAAGGTAATGATTCAATAATTATTTAAATTTATATATGTTATATAATAGTTTGTTTAGGTAAGTTATAATTGAAAAATAAAAAATAAAAACACATTAGGTTGTTATTTAGTGTCGTTCCATGTTGTTGGATAGATCTTATTTCTCTTGGGGGCATAGACACCATTTCCATTTTGAGATTTGTTAATTATTTAATAAAATACCAAATAAACTTTGATACTTTTCCTATCATTCATAATCCAATATATATAGTGTTCTTAGAGAAAATTATTTTGTGTATGATAATTATCTTCTAAATGTTATCTTTAGTAATAAAGTTGCACATATATTTTTATAGCAAGTGAGAGTCCACATGTATGTCTATTCGTAAGTTCCCTTCATCCCTTATGTGTATATCTTGCAATAGTTTGTCATTTAGTAACTTGACTACCAAGCTTGTATGAACCACATTTCTAAAGGAAATTGACACAAATCCTTTTGATTCTCTGTATTATGCCTTTAGGGATATGAGATAAGGAATTCTAGTAGACAAGGCTAGCTTATAAAATTTATTTGACTAAATCCAATCTACCACCACTAGATTTAAGCCACCTATTACTTTAGAAGTTTATCCTTTTCTCAATCTTTGCAAGAAGACACAACCAATATATCTTGTTATACCCAAATACTTAAATCCATCATTGAAATATGGAAGACTATACAAAAAAATCCCTTAGTACCTATCTAGTTTCCTCAATAATATCATTAAATGCCACAATAGACTTTCGTATATTCAATTCCATGCCAATAGCATTCATGTATAGTTGTAATATATCAACATGTTTTCCTCCATATTTCCATTGCAAAATAAAATCACATCATCCACAAATAGTAAATAAGCCTATATATTCATTACCTCCAATCCTGATACTAGAAGTGTTCCTTGTCCTTTTCACTTCAACAATGGTATTCACAGCTCTTCAACCACCAGTAGAAATAAATATGGGGACAATGGGAACACTTACCTCAAACCTCTTGTAGTTTTGAAAAAATGAGAGGTTGAACAATTGATAAGAACAACATAGTAAATATATGAGATCCAACTCATGATCCAATTAGCCATGGATAAGTTTAACCCAATGTGAATTAATAGTAACCTTAGAGAAAACACCACTATGCCATAAGTTTCTAATAAATCCCACTTGATCACCACTGTTGGAAGTTGTTTGGTCTTGATTGACTGAAGGTTTTCTTGTGCCAATCCAATTGTTTCATGGATCTTTCGACCTTCTAAAAACCAAAATTGTTCTAGTGAGATAACCTTGGAAAACAACTTCTTCATTCTTATAACTATAACTTTTTAAATGATCATATATACACAATTGAACAATGAAATAGGTCTAAAGGCATCAAAAGACTCCAACTTATCAAGTCTAGGAATAAGTGCAACGAAATTAGAAATGAGGGATCATAATACCTTCCCAATTGTTATGAATTCATTCACTACTTGGAGTAAATTACTCCCTAATGTCTCAATAAATCCCAATAAGAACTCCACAATCACCCATCCAAGCTGAGGAGTATCTTTATGAAAGGAAAAAAACACAATTAGGATCTCTTCTTTTGACACATATTCATACATCAATTGAATATCATTTTCACAAATTAATCTCTGAAAACATGTGTCTACTTCAACAATATCTGCAAAATTTTCCCTTTCTGATTATTTATAAATAATTCAAATACTTAATCTCAAAATTAGAGAAACCTTGAAAAAATATAATTGGAAGACTCTCCTCATTCACCATTTCACAAATAGTGTTAGTACTCTTCCTATGGTTCAAAAATTTGGGAAAATACTTAGTATTCTAATCTCTCATGGCCAACAAGGTGGCCCTACTTTTCATTATCCAATCCATCTCCTTGTCCCTTAATAGACTTACTTTCTTGGCTTCAATATTTTTTAATATAGTTACCTCAATAGAAAAGACTCATGCCTTATTCCCAATAAATATTTCTGATATATGAGCTTCAATTTCCTTTAGCAGAGTCTCTTTTCCTATATCTTTCTCCCTCATAGAAGGCCACCTTCCATTTTGTGATCCTAAAAGTTTCTGCAAAATTTTGACTAGATGAGGATTCTAGATTAGGATCATAGTGTTTTCCTCACATCCTTTACTAGAGATTGAAATTCATCCTCTTCAAGCTAACTAGGACTGAATTTAAAGCGAGTACAAGGTTTAGGGTTGTCAAGTACTAGCTCTAGAAAAACTGGGTTGTGATTTGAGCACCTATTCGGGTCAATCCATTATCTATATCTATCCACCCCTTGAAGGAAGTTATTTGAAACGAGAAATATGTATATCCTCTTTGATACATTAGAAACACTTGTCCTATTATTCCTTCAAGTAGGGCCCATATATATATATATATATATATATATGTTTGACATCAACTAAACCAACTACCTTGGTTTTCTAATTGAAGAAATCCACATGCATGCGTGTCCTAGTTGTTGTACCCCATATTTCCTTTTTATTCAAAATGAAGTTCAAGTCCCCCACATGATCATATTACCATCCTGGAAACATTATAGTGCAAAAATCCTTAACTGTAAAGTTTGTTTGTCTCATCATGGTTTATACATGTTCATTATAGTTAAAGAGTAACCCAAAATTTTATTGAATAGCACCATGCATACCCTTAATTATTTCCAAAATTTGTGTCCACATAGATATAATACCTCTAAATGAACCATTAGATTCTAGATCCAAAAAATCCCAACCCATCAAACTATTTCTCAATTCATCAACTAGAGTATCACCCCTCTCCATTGTCTCTTGTAGAAGTAAGATGTCAAATTTTTCTATATCTATAATATGTATGAGTGACATCTTTTTTTTTTGGATTCCCAACCCATGGTTGTTCATTAAAAGTATCTTCATTTGGAACAATGTTTATGGGGTGATCCTTCTCAAAGTACTTATGTTATCAAGTGTTGTCTCCCTAAAGAGTCAACCTTATAATTCCCCATTTCCCCAATTGATACAAGAATTAAATTGGAGTTGGAATCTGTATCAGAGGAGCGAGTTGTAGATTTTTACAAATCCTCATTACTGTTTGTATTTGTATCTTTAAAATTGCAATCCCTCTTATCCCAACCCATACTTCTCCCTTGATACATATCTCTCCCTTAATCAAGAGAGTCGAACTTGTGTCATCCCTAACTTTGGGGGGAGAGATCTCACGTCTGGTTCATGATCACTTGAGCTAACCCTCAAGGATTTTCTAACTTCACTACTTGTCACAATCATGTGACTTTTTTTACCTTGCCCCACAAACCAATAAAGACCCTATTCCTTACATTGATGCAATGACTTTCTTGTCTTCTTCCTTACCACAAAATAATTATCTCGACTAAAGATCACGTCCAAATGGTTACCAATGTTTTAAAACTCGAAATCAGAAGTCAAACTGGTCTAGAGTCAACTTGGACAAGAACCAAAATCGATAATGAACTGAAGTGGTTTGATTTTAATGAATTAGATTGTTTAAACATACAAAAAAATTTACAATTGGTTTTGGGTATGCCTAATGGTCTATTTTCTTGGGTATGTTTGATGGTCTATAGTGGTAGAGATTTTTATGATTACAATGTCGAAACCCAACCCCCAAGCTGTCAACAATAGAAACTCCCATATTTTGGATCGATCGTTTTTAGACGGATTGGTCAGTTTGTACTGGTATCGAATCATCTGGTTCATGCATTGGCTTGGTTGGTTTGGTACCGAATGGTCCCTAGGCTGAGTTTTTTGCTAGTTTGGGGTTGGAGATTGTTTGGTTGGTCAACTTGGTTGGTTTCGGTACTGGTTGGACCAATTTTTAAGACACCGATGGTTACATTGGTTGGTTATTTTACTCACACAAAGAATAATCTTTTGTACGTTTGGATATAATGTACATTCTTGGAATATTCTTTTGGATCAATTTGAAACTTGCTTCTTCCTCCCACAAAACGAGCTCTATTGTCACCTAGATGTTTGAATTTGATTTATATTTCTCAACGATTCAACAAACCAATTAGATTTAGTATTCATGTGTTTTGATGCACCAAAATCAAACTACTAAGTTGAATATGTGCCTTTACTTTGAGAAGAAACAAAAGAGTAAATTTTCTCTCTTATATTTAGCTTTCAGATGACGTACTTTCCTACAGTAGTGACACTAATCAATTTTTAGTTTTGCTCTTACTTTTAAAGTTTTACTTGAACTTTAAATTGTAGGTTCCTTTTTGCTATTGTTTCCTCTCTTCCTTGCTTTTGCTTGCCTTTGTATTTTGTGGAAAAAAAATTCCAGTGGTGTTACTTTGGCTCTCAAATTATTTCGTTTGCATCAATTGACTTGACAACTTCTCAAATGTTGTGTCACGTTTCTATAAAGTTTTTGAAAGGAAGGGTAAAATTTTAAGGGTAATTACCACCATGCATTTTTTAATTACTTGTTGTCCAATGGCTAATTGTTGGTAATGTCTTTCCACTTCAACATATATATGAAATTACATCCATTTCCTACATTTACATTGAGAAAAAACATGTTTTTGTTGCACCCAGAGTAGCAGGGTGCATTTATAGCCTATAACACCTCAAAATGTTTGAAGTGTTCCTTCCAGATGTACCATAGTGGGGGTTTTATTGTTTTTGTAAGGAAAAGTTTTAGGGATAAATACCCTTGATCAGGTCATTACAGGTCCCCTTGGTTTCCACCTCAAGGAGGTGTTGGCCTTGTGGTTCTACTGACTACCCTTTGGGTGGGTGTCTGGTGCCCTTGAGGAAAATCATTGGGACACATGGCCACACTCATTTTACTTTCTAGAGGTGATTGTGTGTGTAAGGGTTGTCATAATTTTTTTTAACACACCTCATTTTTCCCACTTGGACCTATTGTTTTAATGCGAAACCCCTCCTCTTGGTCTCCATACCTGTAAATGTAATTTCTTAAAGAAGAAAGAAACATTGTTTATAAAGGAGGGCGTTGAGGGAAAATAATCTATTGGGGTTATTTGGGGCATGACACCCTCCTTTTGGATCACCCTACACTTGGTGGAGCATAATTACACATTTTTATTCTTATTATGTCATTGTGTGGTTTATTACCTAGTTTGTGGATGCATAGACGTAAAATTTTATAATGTGTCATTAACTTGTAGGCATGAATTTGTAAAAGGTTGAGAGTTGTCTCATATAAATAAGACAACCTCACCTCATTTGTAAAACATTTAAAAGAGTTTAACTATGAGATCTTTTCTTTTTTTCTCTTGGTATATTTGAGCATTTGAAGCTATGCCTGCCTTTTTCTTTGATGTATTTTTTGCTTGAAGTATGAATTCATGATGTTTTAGAGATTGATTTTGAATAGTGCTAAGTTGATGCTAAGACTAGTTGTAATAAATCCTGCTAAAGGGAGTAAGGTGCATTTCCTTGCTCATTCTTGATTAATGTTTGTAAGTTTATCTCCTAACCCTAGTTTAACATTGCTCTTGAAGTGCTTTGGAATGAGGTAGGGTTTATTTGTTAACATTTTATCAACTTGCTTGAGGAGACCAACCTTTACAAGGAGCTCTCTGTTGTTTTATTGGGCCTTTGACTTCTCTATTTGCCTTAATTAGGTTTTTTCTATCTAATCCTTGAGGTTGCTATCTTAGCCCTAATTTCAAGTATTGAATACCATGTTAAGAGGAGGGACATTACTATCGATCTCTCCCAACCCTAACGTTGGAGACACGAATCTAATACCCCATTCTTCAATTCTCTATCCCTCTCTCTATAAATTCTCTAACGTTTTTATTTTATGAAAAACTACAAAAAATATAATATTGTTGAAAAAAACCTAGTTTTTCCTAGAAAATAAAGCCGTGATTTTTTTGCACCCTAAAATTTCATCCTAGTGTTTTATTCACAAACCCTAGAGGGCGTCCTCTTTTGAGGAAGTGCATTGGGATATGTTTTGTAATTGGTGAATTAGAGGGTGGTTGGTATTTCTGGCTTATCCTACAATTACACCCTAGTCCAATAGTTCTCTTTTCCTCGAGGGCGCACTTTTTGGAGTGATTTCCTTGGGAAGTGTGAAATTGCCTTGAAATGCATGATATTTATTATGTTTTGTTATAAAGTGAGTAATTCCATTATTGCACGATCAATGTGCCTTGTTTAGTATTATTTTATTTTGATAATGCATTGATCATAGTTATTAAGGTTTTGTGGAAGGTATTTGTGTTTTCTTGGTGGTTTCATCTTGTAGGTATATTTCATTAATTAGTCCCTCCCCTGGGTTTTGGATTTACCCAAACTGTTGAGAGGTTAGAATGTGTTGACATCGGGTTTAACTCTCACTTGATCTTATCGTCTCTAGAACTAGGTCTACAAAGCCTTGATTTGTAAAGGGTGGTAGTTTAAGCATTAACACAAACCACATAAAGGTATCACATCTGTAATATTAATAAACTAAATAGAAAAAATTAAAGTCTTAAAAAAAGAAACATTAAATAATAACAAACCATAATAATAAAAAACTTAAAAGAGGACCACAATAACTATAATATATATAATAAAATAAACTAGCATAGATGCATCCTAACTTCAATTCTTTTAAGCATATTTCTATTTCTTTTGATTCCTCTACGTGCTTATTAGATCCAGGGTTAATATGGATCTATGTTGGTGGTAAAATGAGCTACCTTTATCTAAAGTTTCATCCATCATCTTCTACACCCTTGTCCATACCAAGAATGCATCTTCTGCATCTTGCACATTTGGAAGAATCCCCTTAGTTACCGACATCTTAGTGAGCCTGGATGTGGTGTCTACACTTAATGGTGATAAAGGCACTAAATTGAAAATAAAGAAGACTAAATAACATTGCAATTTTTTTTGGCAAGATGGTCATGTGAAATGTAATTATTTCAAGAATATGGAAGCCTTGGAAGCAACAAGGAAAAAACATAACATTAGTCTTGATTCTTCTTCTCATGGACATGCAGATTTTGATTCTGGTTTTTCCTTTAATGCATCTTTTTATTCTTCTAATGAGTGGCTCATTGATTCAAGTTAATCTTATCATATGGATAAGGATAAAACCCTTTTTTTCTACTCTAAATAAATGAAACACCAAACAAATATTTGTTGGTGATATTAAATCTCTGAGTGTTGTAGAATATACAACAATCCAATTAGATGATGGTAATTTCAAAGATGTATTATGTGTTTCAAGTCTTTCCTGCAATTTGTTGTCAGTGTATTATATCATTCATTCTAGTGAAGGTAAGACTATAGAGTTTACATCTCACCAAGTTGTAATCAAATATTTCAAATATCTTAAGCATTCTCTAACAATTGGAATTGTTGATGATATTACTACGTTGTATAGATTTAATAGATTTGGTTCATAACCATGTCCATCATTTTTTATTGCTCATAAAGATGACTTGAACAAAATTTGGCATGAGCAATTTCTAATTTAAATATCGCTCATTGCAACAGCTATGTAATAAAAAATGGTGAATAGTATTCCCCTCATTTCTTACAGTGATGGTGTTTGTGTTGGGTTTGTTTCAACAAATATAATCAGGACAATTTCGACAAATGTGGCTCTTGGTAGGCCTCGGCCCTATTGTATCTTGTTCACAATGATTTGTATGGTTTGCTTCCTTTTGCTTCCTTCGTTGGGTTCTAGTACTTTTTAACTTTCATGGATGACTTATCCATACGCAATTGGGTTTAGTTTCTAAAACTTGAGAGTATATTTTTAACATATTTTTGGTCTACAATGCCCCATTGTAGAAAAAATATTTGGACACAAAATACACAAGTTAAGAAAAAATAATAAAGGTGAATATGTAAATAATAAATTGATTACAATACCACATTGCATTCAAATGCAACATACAATTCTATGCATTCCATAACAAAATGTTGTTGTTGAGAGAAAGAATCACACATTAAAGGAAATGGCAAGTTGTATGACCCAATCTAAGGGATTAAGTCCTCCTTTTAGGGTGTTAGTCATTAATTGTGCCAATAACAAAGTAAATCACACTCCCACAAAGGTTTGAAAATATATAACATCGGAATAATCATGAGTAAAATTAAGTTTGATGTAAGACATTTTTTGTGTGTTTGGTAGTGAAGCATGGGCTCACATTATTGATGAAAAACATAAAGCATTACAACCAAAGAGTGAGAAGTGCATATTTTTTGGATATTTCAAAGATGTAAAAGGGTATAGACTTCTTCAACCTAAATCCAATGACATAATTATTAAAAGAGATGTTAAATTTGATGAAAGTATCTTGGCATGCAAGCTTAATTTTACATTTGTGCCATCTTCGGCTATTGTGCCACCTTCTATTCCCAACTTCTCTGTTGATGATCCTACTTTGGTTTCTTTTTTAGATGATGACAATGAGGATAAAAAACCACCTTTTCCTGCTCATGTTCATTCAGTTGCGTTTATTGAACATGAATTTGCACCAACACCATCACTTCTTAGATGGGTATGTTCAACAAGAGAAGCAATTGGTGTTGTTGTTGGTGATCCTACATATTAGCATCAAACATGTGCACAATTACAATGAACCTCTTCTCTTTTGGATTAAGTTTCAAATATTCATGATATATAGATATTTGTAGAATATTTTGGCCATCCATATTGTGACGTAGCTATGAATGAAGAATATTGTTACTGACCGATGAATGATACTTGGGATTTTGTATCTCTTTCTGAAGGAATAAAACTTGTCATATGTGAGTGGGTATATCTAACTAAGTATGAATTAGATGGAAGCATTGAAATACTTAAGGAAAGGTTAGTTTCCAAAGTATTTTCCCAAGTTGAAGGAATTGATTACAATGAAACCTTTTCCACTGTCACCAAAATGGACTCCATTCTCCTTGTTGCTTCACATAAATGGGAGGTCCATTAAATGGATGTCAAATTAACCTTCTTGTATCAAAATTTCCAAGAAAAAATTTAAATTGGAATAAACTCTTGGTATGTTCATAATGAATCCAACCTTGTTTATCGCATTAAGAAAACTCTCCATGTCCTTTAGAAATATCCTTGGACTTGGTATGCCAAAATGGATAGATTTCTTCTTGACACTAGTTTGTTTTCTAGATGTCATTCTCACTGCAATGTATATACCAAGAAAGTGGGGAACCAATTCATAATTATTGGTCTTTATTTTGATGAACTTAGTCTTACTAGCTGTGACCCTAAAACTCTATCCCATGTGAAATATATCCTTAAGAAGAAATTTGAAATGATAGAAATGTAGATTTGCATTATTTTATTGGACTCCAAGTATTTCAAACCAAAGAATGGAATGTTTTCATCTCAGTCTAAGTATGCTTGTGACGTTATAGGTTTCTTTCACATGGAAGATTGTAAACTAACCCCTTCTCCCTTTCTCTCTGGAGTAATTTTTTCTACCACTTGCACTGTGTTAGATTTAAAAAAAAAAATTATGCCCAATAACAAGAAGATCACTAAAAGAATGACAAGAACAACCAAACAAAGAAGACACAAATATTTATCATGGGAAACCCTCATGGGGGAGAAAACCCAACAAAAATTCCTCGATATAGAATCCAACCAAGTACAATGTAAGACCCCAAGAACAATATATACTACTTCCTCTCTTCTAAATGGACTCCTCTTTCTCTCTCATGCAAACTTGCTTGAGTTGTGAGTATGTCCAAATGAGGAGGGAATCTCATCTATTTATACACATCAAAATGTAAGTCTAATAACCCAACCCGGGCAACTTCATCTCTTCACCAGGGTGAATTCCCTATAGAGAAACAACAACAACTTTAAACACAACTTTGTGGTACTGTTGACTTGACTTACAACAGAGGCTTAACCTCAATAATTTTACATGACCAAATACATCAAGGACATTTCCAATTGGAGGAATAACATCTCCAAAAAGGAGGGATACAATAATATAATAAAGACACAATAGAATATCTTCCATAGTTACATTATTTCAACACTCCCTATTAACAAGGGAGGTATTCTACATCATCAAAAACAACAACAACAACATATATACAACATACTACTTGATCTATATGTCACAGGAAGTTTTGTAACAACGCCATCATAAGTATCATCATCGTGGAGAACCATTATTACGAAACATCATCATCATGGAACATCATCATCATGTAACATCATCATCATAGAACATCATCATCGTGGAACATCATCATCATGGAACATCATCACCACGGAACATCATTATCATGGAGCATCATCATTGTGGAGCATCATCATCGTGGAACATAATCATTGTGGAACATCATCATTGTGGAACATCATCATCATGGAGCATAATTCATAATCATCATCATAAGCATAAGTCATCATCATCATCATCACGAGACATAATCATCAGTATCAACATGAGCATCACCATCAGTATGTGAATACTAGATCATCATCATCATATGAAACATCATCAATATGCAAATAGTGGAACAACAAAAACATCATTAGCTTGTTAGTGCTAAAACACCATCATCAACAAATAAATGCTAGATCATCATCTACATCATCATCATAGATATGCTGGAACAACATATCTATAATCCTCAATAGAATGGAGTAGCAGAAAGGAAGAATGGAACTATTATGGAATTTATGAAATCCATGATCCATTATCAAGACCTACCCATGCACTTATGTGATGAAGAATCTAGGACTACAGTATATGTCCAGAATATAATCTCTCACAGTGCTCTTGGGAACAAAACTTCAGAAGAAATGTTCACCAAAGGGAAGCATGAAGTCAACCACCTGAATATATTTGGTTGTTATGTGTTTATACATGTTGCCAAGGAAAAAAGATCAAAATTGGACCCTTCAGGAAAGAAGGGAATATTTGTTGGCTACAATGATCAGCTAAAAGCTTATAGAGTTTACATTCCAAGTTATTGTCAGATCGAGATCATTAGAGATGTTATATTTGATGAAAATTCATCTTTCAGTAAGTCTAGAAATAAACATGCAAATGAAGATCAAGAAGAAGAAGAATCCCCCAGAGTTGAAGAAACCCATAGAATGTCAGTACGTAATGTTAAAGAAGAACATATACCAGAGGACCATGACAAGGTAGAACCTCAAAGGTCTATGGTGATACCTTAGGACATGAAATCGTACAAGAGAATACCAACTTGGGCTCGTGATATCATTCAAGGTGCAAAAACACATGGAGCTCCAAAAGGAAGCAAGTGACCAAGGACCTACTCCAGCTATGTGGCCTTGATGTGTAATATTGTTAATGCAAAACCTACTTGCTTTTAAGAAGCTACATAGAAGAACGAGTGGCTGGATGCAATAATATAAGAATACGAGTCTATCATAAAGAATTATGTTTGCGATGTAGTACCAAGACCAAGATAGAATTCAGTTGTCTCCTTGAAGTGGATATTTAAGACAAAACATTCGGGAGATGGAAGTATTGAGAAGTACAAGGAAATATTCGTAGCTCAAGGACTCTCACAAAAAGAGGGAATTGATTATGAAGAGACTTTTGCACTAGTAGAAAGATATACCTCAATCAGAACACTCCTTTCCTTGGTAACCAAGATTAAATTGAATCTACACCAAATGGATGTAAATACAACTTTTCTAAATGGTGTGATAGAAGAATAGGTATACATTGAACAACCTACAAGTTTTGAAACCCATGTCAGAATTTCACATGTATGAAAATTGAACAAAGCATTATATGGGTTGAAGCAAGCACCCAAAGCATGGTATGGAAGAATTGATGGATTTCTGATGAGCTTTGGATTTACCAAGAGTAAAGAAGATTCCAACCTTTACTATAATATTGTTGATATATTGCTACATGTTGATGATCAATTCTTAACAGGCGAGGAGAAGTTTATCGATGAATGTAAGAAGAAGCTTGTTGTTGAATTTGAAAAGAAAGATCTTGGTATGATGCACTATTTTCTCGACCTTGAAGTATGGCAGTTCCTAGACAATATTTTCCTTAAACAAGGAAAACATACTATTGATATCCTAAAGATATTTGGTATGTTGGATTGCAAGGCGATGAACACTCTGATGGTGACTAATTTGAAGTTGTTGAATGATGATTTCTCAGATACATTAGGTGTTACATTGTACCGATAGATTATTGGCTCATTGATGCATTTGAGTAATACTAGACCAGATATATGTTTTGTTGTAAACACATTAAGTCGGTATATGGTGAATCTCTGGCATGTTCACTTAGTTGCAACAAAACATGTGATGAGATACCTTAAGGATACATTGGATTGTGTCCTCATATATGCATAAGGTGGGGAGATCAGAATACATGGTTATAGAGATTCAGATTGGGTTGGGACCACATATGATAGGAAGAGCACTTCATGAATTTGTTTCAGTTTGGAATCAAGTGTGATCTCAAGGGTTAGCAGAAAGTATACTTGTGTTTCTCTCAATACAATAGAGGCTGAATACATTGCAGCACGTTCATCCTATAGTGAAGAAGTTTTTCTTTGCAAGTTGTTGTCAGGATTGTTTGATGCAAAGACGGATGTGACTGATATCTATTGCGATAATCAGAGTTGCATCAAGCTGACAGAGAACCGTTGTATTTCGTGACAAGTCAAAACACATAGAGATAAAGTTCCATTACATTTGAGACGTGGTGTAGAAGGGAGATGTACATCTCCAATATGTTACTATAGAGGAACAAGTGGTCGATGTATTGACTAAGCCTCTGTCTCACGTAAAATTTGAATACGTTTGAGACAATATTGGTGTAGTGTGAAAGGACCTCTCTCGAAAGAGGGAGTGATGATGATGATGATGATGTAGGTTTCATGTTGTAATGGTGTGGTAGCTCCATCTAAGATTGGTACGTATGGATAGGCTTGTTTTTCTAGAAAGGTTTAGTAATCCAGAAAAAGCCTGTGTGAACCTAGGGGATCAGTACGTCTGTCTAGGCTTGTTTGGCCTGAAAGGGTTAGTAATCCAAACAAGGCTGATTTGGTCCCCAGGTATATCCATTTGTCTATCTAGGATTGTTTGACTCGAAAGGGTTAGTAATCCATACAATCCTCGGTGGATCTATCAGAGTACCCACCATGATGTTTCTTCATATGTCCTAAGGGCATGATGATGATGATGATGTTTTCCCAGTACTCTGTGTTTATTATGATGTTATTCCAGCACTCCATGATGATGATGATGATGATGATGATTGCTCCAGCATTTCTATGTTTTTGATGATGATGTTGCTACATCATTGATATGGTAATGATGATGATGTTGTCTCAAAATTCTATGATGATGATGTAGATGATGATGGTGATCTCCCTCTTAATCCCAGCTTCTCTGGAGAAATCCTTGAATTCATTTGAAGTGAATTCTCTTCCATTGTCGGATCTCAAGGTCTTGATCCTCTTCTCGGGTAAATTATTTACAAGAGCCTTGAATTCTTTGAACCTTTAAAATACCTCATTTTTACCCTTCAAGAAGTAAATCCAAGTCTTGCAGGAATAGTCATCAATAAAAGAAACATAATAAACACACCCGTTTATTGAACTGGCTGACATTGGTCTACATACATATGAGTGAACAATGTCCAAGATCCCTTTTGCTTTAGTGTTGCACTTGGAAATGGGTTCTTGGTTTTGTTCCCTTGAGCAAATCCTTTGCAAACCCCTTCATGGTTGATTTGAATCTTTGGTAAACCTGTGACTACCTTGCTTACAATTGGTAGTGCTTTGTAGTTCACATGAGCAAGTCTCCTATGCCATAATTCACATGGGTTGATGGTAAATTTTCTGTTAGATTTTATTTTGAGTGCCACTTCAACTTGTAGAGTCCTTCTTCTTCACCAATCACAAATGCATCATCTATTGTCTTTCCCTTTGTCCACGTAAGGACTTCTTCAAATACAAAAAAAACTATAAAACCTTTCTTATCTAGGGTTGAGATAGAAAAGAACCTTCTTTTTCAAACCTGGGATATATAAGACTTCCTTCACTTTCATGGAATTTCCTCAGTTCAACTTGAAAGAGGCTTCTCCCATTCCTTTGATAGGATATTGCTAGTAACCTCCAAGCTTTATTCTGTGAGGTGAGTGTTTTTGAATAAAACATTGGAGAGAGTATTTGTAACCTGTCATATTTATGGAAGTACCACTGTCTATGAGGCAATTGTCACTTTGATGTGAGACTGATCTAGTGAAAGCTGATATCAAGACATATTATTCACTAGTCTTCATCTTCATTGTTCTTCTCTTCAAATGGGTCATCATCTTCAACTGCATGGGCATGGAACTTCTTGTTTCTCTTCTTGGATTGTTATGCTTTGAGAGGACAATTCCTTGAGATGCGCCCCATCTTGTTACAAGTGAAGCATTCAAAGGATGAAAAATATCTCTTAGGTCTTGATTTCCTTTGATGCCTTTGATTCTTTATACGAGAGTGATCACAATCCTCTATCCTATTTGATACTTTATTCACACGAGCTTCCAAGGCTTGGTATTCATATTCTTTTATATTTTCTTCACAGTTAGCTATCCTTCCTTATTACTGCACACATTCTTCTCAAAGTTTAGTAAACTTGGTTAGCTTTATTCTAGCATAGATTCCTCTAATTAAATATTCCCAATCTCTTGGGATACCATTCAAGGTGGTCATTACAACTTCTGCTTCTTACACCATGCCTACAATAACCTCCAATTGTTCTTTGATATGAGATTCTCTCATGAAGTATGAATTCACAATTTTTTCCCTTTTTATCATCACTCCCTTGAGTTGATTTCTTAAGATCATTCTTTTGTTGATGCTCTTTCCTTCAAAGAGACTGGTCAATGCATTGAACATTTCTTTAAGAGTCTTATTTGAGTATACTTGAGGAATCAAGTGATACTTGATAGATTTAGCTATGATCCTCTCATCCTTGACCATATCCTTCTTATGCTTTTTCTTTTTCTTCATCTCCTTCAGGTTTTGGGACTTCATCTTAGACATAGCCTTCTTAGTCATGTTCTTCAAGGATGAGCATGACTTTGTGCTTCCATGCTCTGAAATTATCTGCTCCTACCAGCTTCTCATTAATCTTGGTGATTTTTTTCATCTTTTACTAAATGAGAAAGTCAAATGGAAATATAGGAAGTATAAATTACCAGTAGTAAGGTTTCTTCTGGATCCAACTTCATCCTAACATAGGGTTTATTAGAGAAACCCTAATTTTTCAAGTTGGGTATATTGAAGATGTGTGTGGATGAAAAAATGCGCCTACCCAAGGTGAGATGAGAAATCTAGTCCTTCCTCTAAAATTGTGGACAAAAACCTGAAAAACATGATGCCCTAATTCCTCTCGACAATAGTGACAGGTCAAAAAATGAAAATATTCGGAATGGAATTCTGCCACCATAGAAAGATGCACCCTCCCAGGGTGAGTTGAATTGTCCTTATTTTTCATCTAATATGTCAAGGGGGTTGTCTGAAATAGAAAAACCTAGTTTCTTGTATGACAAGACAAACTACTGCACAATGACTTCTTTTAGGTTGGATCTGATACCATGTTAGATTTTTAAAAAAATTTATACCCAACAACAAGAAGATCACTAAACGAATTACAAGCATAGTAAGACAAAGAAGACACTAAGATTTATCATGGAAAAACCTTGTGGGGGAGAAAACCCAACAAATATTCCTCCATATAGAATCTAACCAAGTACAATGTAAGACCCCAAGAACAAGATAAACTACTTCCTCTCTTACATATGTACTCTTATTTCTCTCTCATATGAAATTTCTTGAGTTGTGAGTATGTACAAATGAGGAGGGTGCCTCATCTATTTATACACATCAAAAGGTAAGTCTAATAACCCAACATGGCTGACTTCATCTCTCCACCAGGGCCAACTTGCCTAGGGAGTCATAAAAACTTTAACCACAAATTTGTGGGTACTATTGACCGACTTACAATGGAGGTTTAACCTCAATACTTTTACATGACCAAATACATCAAGGATCACTAGTACAAAAGCGCGGATTTTTCCATGGAGGTTTTCCACGTTTCTTACCTTTTGGTGTAAAATCCGATGTAACAGGAACGAGGCGTCGCTGTATCCACGCCTGGACTCCTAGCCGTCGCTGTATCCACACCTATCCCCATAAGCGTCGCTTAAGCGACGGCGCATCAGAAGGCATAATTTAAGTTTTTAGGCTTGTTACCCAAGACAACAATGCCATTAGTGTTTCCAGGAGACCATGGGTGTGTGATATTGCACTCTAGACGATACGATGATATATCTTTGGGGATGTTGTATACCATTGGCATTTTGATTTCTATGTCAAATAAAAATGTATCA
>LPNX010953728.1:660788-712141 GCA_001517045.1 Pseudotsuga menziesii
AGCTGCTTCCACATGGAATTGGTATTATGGCATTTGTATTTTTTTTTAAACAGTTATAGCTGTGGATACAGCGACGACAATTTTTTAAAAAATTTCACAGCCGTGGATACATCGACGGCCCGGCGTGGATACAGCGATGGCTCGGCGTGGATACAGCGACGGCCAGGCGTGGATATAGCGATGTCTTAGTCATATAATGAAATATAGAACATTGTCTCTCTTGCGACGCAAATTAGGGGTTGTCTCTATTGCGACGAAATTGTTTCCACGGGAAAAAAAACACTTAGACGTGGCAATATCCACGCTTTTCCGTGGATATTGCCACATTTTTCCGTGGAAAAATTGATCACTTGTACTAGTGGATATATCCAATTGGAGGAATAACATCTCCTAAAAAAATAAATATACAATAGAATATCTTCCACAGTTACATTATTTCAACACACTGCCCCTGAAGTAGATGCCACCTTGTATCTTTAGTTGGCATTCTTATGTACTTGATTTATTCCCATCCTAATATTTCCTTTGTTGTTGGTATTATTTCCCGGTATATCCAAACACCCCATTATGGTCATTGGAACTAGCAAAAAGGACACTTCGATATATAAGTGGTACAGTTCAATTTGGGATACATTACAGTTTAGTGGGAGCTCATTTGTTGATTGGTTTCACTGTTTTTTATTAGGTTGGTGATCTTGATGATTTGAAGTCTAATGTTACTTATGTTTTTAGTCTTGGTTATGGACCCGTCACTTAGGGTTGTAATAAACAACAAGCTATTGCTCTTTCTTCAATAGAAGCAAATTTTTGATTCATAGTTAACAGAAGTAAAAAAAAACTTTGGCTTTGATATATCCTTTCAGAGTTTGTATTCTAGCAACAAAATTCAACTACCCTCAAGTATGACAATCAGAATGCCTTCAAACTCACCAAATATCCAGTTCAACATTAGTGCAACAAACACATTGAGTTATAGATGAAATTCCTTAGAAGTCTTATTCAGGATCATGTTCTCAAAGTGCTCTTTTTCCCTATAGATGATCAAGTTGTGTACATCTTCACAAAGTCTCTTACATAAGCAAATATTTATAAACCTCGATCTATGTTAGGCTTTTAGGAATTTGAAATTAATGGGGGATAGTCTCTAATGCATAATTCCTTCTATTGTGTTACCTTTGTAAATCCTTCAATCATATAATCCCAAGTTGTTGTTAAGGGGGGATGCTAGGATATTTAGACACTTAGGAGTTAGCTAAGATCAACTTGTATGTGTTTTTATTTAGTATACATTAGTGTGTATTTGTACTAATGTAATCCGACGATCACGATATGTTTTGGACAAAGAGCCTAAGTTGCACGAAATGGGGAAACGAGGACTAAATGAGGAAATATTGGAAATTCCACCCCCTAAATTTTGGAAACGTTATTATAAAACATAAACCATAAATTATTAATTTCATTTAGCGGCAAGCAACATTTCCGAGTGATAGATGATAAATGATACATATAAAATTTAAATAATACATGCAACATCACATTTTACTCATGAAACCAACTCTATATCATTTCATTCATGCAAGTAGTAATATCCAAAAACAACATTTATAAACAAGGCTATACAGTATATATTTAGTGCAACAAGAGAGAGGTCCAAGACAAAAGATTCTTGTTTGACATCCAAATCTGCACAAGGCTCACTACTATATTCTATGCCATGAGTGCTCAAGTTGCTTGTGTGAGGAGAGAATGAAGTGTTGTTCTCTTTATAACTTTATTCAACCAAATCAGAAGCATCTAGAATGAAATTTTATTTAAAAATTTAATGTATTAACCCTTAATTACTGAAATCCATGGGAAGAAAGAGACTTAACGATTTTTTTTTAAGTGACGGGGTTTTCTTTGATGGGAAACACATTGTATAGGAGAGGAAACGTAAAAACAAAATCATTTCAGTTTGTACGGACATGTTTCCGGTAGGGAAACACGTTTCATATGGACAAAAACGAGTTTTCGTTAAGTACCATACACATTTCAAAGTTCTTGCACGTTTCCAAGCGTGAAATGGGTGCCAGAAGACCCAAGTTTCATGCAAATTAGGAATGATCTGATGGTTCATATTCACCTTGATCTTAACAATTATTTATTCATGGCTTATCATCTGATTGGCCATGATATCTATTTAAAGAGCATGGATGGTCATTTTCTTGATCGATTGTGAGAAACTCATGTAAGTACTTTTTCCTTTTGCATTAATATGGATTATTTCCCTCTTTGAGGTTTTTTAACCACATACAACATTAGTGTTTTTACCTATTATTTATTTGTGTGAGTGGTTTCTTAAGGTTTTCGACCTGTGTGGAAATACCCTATTTTAGTCGAACAATTTGTATTTACAAATTTGAGTACGGAGTCAAACTAGCAGTGTGATATGTGTGACGTGCAATGTGGATTGAAATTAACATTTATGGGAGTGTGGAAACAAAATGATATCACTGTATACATAATAACAAACAATGTGGTGGCACTACCAAAATAATTTTAGGGTGTTCTAGGTGTTCATATTTTTTTTTATGTGACTGTAATTGTATTTATGTTATTGGGAAAGTATATGATAGTTATGGGTGTGCTCAAACATTTTTATTGGAAGGATATGTTGGGCACCGTAACAAATGAAAAACTATATTTGTTGGGGAACATTTACAAGATATTGCTTAATGATAGCCATTGTGCTGGAAATTGCCAAAAGGAAGAAGTGAGGTAAGTAGAAGGAAGGAATATTTTGTTGGGATGTGGACAACAAAGGAATATTTTTTGTTGAGAATAGTGTTAGTAGGAAGAATTTGCAATGGCATGTGTGGTATTGGAATATTTCATTGGCAAGGTGATATCACAGGGTGAAAAATATCATTGCTAGAGGTGGGAATCTCAAAGTAGTGCTAGTAGAGAGACATTTATAGGAGACACATCATTTATAGAGGTGAAAAGAATGCAATCCAAGAGGATACCATAGTGTTGGGTGATGGTTGTTGTATGTTGGAAAGTGTTTTCCAATCAGGATAGAAGGAACATAGGAGGTAGGTTTAATTTTTGGTTTAATTTTTGAAGTTGATTCTTTCTTTCCAAAGTTTGTTTAATTAAACATGGAAAGCTTGCAAAACAAAAGAGTATCATATTTTGAGAAGTTTATTGCTCAATGGAGGCATACAAATGTTTCTGGGATTAAGGAGACAAATTGTCATTTTGATCTAGGAGTTTCAAAGCACATGGAATATCCAACGATACGCACATACGCCTCAACCTGCACCTAAGTTTACAATTAATTTTTCATGACATCACTCGTACCAACCTCACTTATCCCATCTCACTTAATAACTTCCCTAACCGAGGATGAAACGAGGCCATCTTGCATCATGTTATGATGATCTCTCCTCACGTGTCACCGCCATCTCACCATGTGTTTCTCCCACATTCTACTTCCTTGCCTTGCTACCACTTGGATCCGGAAAACAAACCATGTTGTTGTGAATTAGGGATACGAGAATAGATGAAAAATAAAATATGGATCAGTTTATTTTAGCCTATTTTGAAGCCCAAAAATTAATTTCTTTGTAAGAATAACATGTGCAAGGTTTAGTAAACAAAATGTGATGCTTTGAAGGATACACAAGAATGAGGGGATGCTAAAAATGCTTTAGGTTAAGAAAGAAATGGTTTTGGCTCTTTGGAGTAGAAAATTGCAAGTTTGAAGGCGTGGAGAGGAAGAAATTCGACAATTTGATGATAAGGTTGCTAGTGGAAGGCCCAAAAATGGAGGTAAATATAAGTTGCACGAAACGAGGAAATGGGGACATAACGGGGAAACATGAACCACCAAAATTTTAAAAACAAGGAAACATTATATATATATATATTAGCAAGGACATTTAAAAAAATGAATGTGGAATATAAATCATAAATCATACATGTCGATGAATCATTTCCTATATTGGGATCCTATTCATCAATAGAACCCTATTCCTCCCTCCTATAGGCTCTATCCCTTGCTTGTAACTTGAATTTAAAATTTGATCTACCAAGGACATTAGTCAACAACTCAATGCCCTACAATTTTGATGAAACTTCCTAATCCAATTGTTAAAATAAGGTAGAAAAATATTCCCATGCTTAATAAGTGTTTTTTTCTAAGTGAAGAGTACATTTTTATTAAGGTCGTGATATAGGAGTTCCATAATCAACACCACTAACATAAAGGTACATATAAGGGTTGATGTTCTTGTTTAAATGCCAATTCCATACCCTCATACATGATAAATCTGGAAGAAACTTTGCAATCCTGAAATATTGAAAACTATTAAGTATGTTGGATTCAGAATGGGATCTAAAATTCCACTTTTTACATATGAAGTACAATGAGGTTGGAACCACTCTCAGACATCACTTTTACTTAACATTACCATTAATATCACCAGATACTGCTGCACCATGGAAACGTTTTTTTGGGAACACGATCTCCTGGATTACATCTATACCAGAAATGTGTTTCTGTATGGATGAAATGTGTTTATGATATGGAAATATTTTTCATCCATACAAAAACACATTTCCATGTTGTACGACACACATTTTCAGGTTTTGGTATGACACAACGATGGGGACGGGTTTGGGGCCCATGTTTCCTGTAACATAGAGGTAAATAGGTTGTAGAAGAATGTTATTATGTTTTGTACTTTGTTTGTTCAAACTCTTTTAAAGAAGATAACTATAAGAAAACATTCCTTGAACATATAACAAAGCTAAATATATCTAGGTTAGTGTTATCCATGGAAATATAATTTGGATGGTGGATTTCCGGGTTGGATGTAAAGAGTGGCATAGGGGTTAGTGGATTTATAGGTTGGATGTAAACACTGGTATAAGTAAAATTGAGTTGTAAGTGGAGCATTTTGTGGGTAAAAACAATCTTAGGGATGATACTTTCGATAGGATAAGGTAGGATTCAAAGTCCTAGTTTGTAATGTTTAATATACTTTTGGTGTATTGGGGTAAAAAAGAGAAAATTTTCAAAGTTCAAATCAATGTCTATTTTTGCCAAGGAAAACAAAGCTCTGTTATAGCTCACATTTTGACCTCATCGAAGAACTGACATTGGTCACATTTTAAGAGGCCTGTACTTTGAATATAGGGAGAAATGCATGAGAGGATAAATCATTGTTCTATAAAATGGGATTTTTGTGGATTGAATAAATTATATATCATTCGTGTTACATGTCATGCATGAGGGGATTGTTATTCAATGGTCTAGGGGATATCCTCGATCTATAAGTTTTTTGCCATACCTTTATGAGGGTTAATGTACATTTCATGTTCAAATGATGTCCAATGATACTAGGAACTTGGATTATAGCTAGGAGATTGTACCTTTTGGAAGAATAGGGAGCAATTTGAAGGAGGTAAACATGTGTTTGATTATATATCTTTATTTCAACCTGATATAGGGTTTCCATATTTAGATGTCTAGCTCATTTTGTAATATTTTTTGTTACGAGGTAAACAAAATGGATTAAGTCAATTTTTAAGTTATAGTCAATTTTTGCTAACTTAAGAAAAAACTATAGTGCATAGGTGGTGCAACAATGTTTTATATGTGATTGAATCTAAATAAACTTTGAAACGTAAAATTTTTCCTTAGAAAATAAAAAGACACCTAACCAAGAATATTCTAATCGTATGCTTGTGCAATAAGCTATTTTTAAGACTTTCTTCTGCCAATGGTCATTACCTCCATTGTTAAGAATGATTAAAAATACAAATCAAGGACCTTCTAATCATGTTCAAGCAGTGGTAATGAACTCCATGGAAGGAATGAGTGAAGGTATGAATAAAATAGTTATAATGAAGGGAATTGGGTGAAAATACTAGTGGCCGATAACTATATTATTTAGGTTTCCCCCTCACCTATGAGAGCCACCTAGGTGTAAAACCTAATGAATGGCCACCACACTACCTTTTCAAAAACAAGTCCCAAAGGATAATAGAGCCTCTATCAATAAGGGAAATTTATCTTGAAAGAGAAAGGAAAGAATGCTTAATGCAAGAAGGTAAATGATAACCCCTAGGGGGGATTTATTCACCACACTATCTTTAAACCCTTCAAAATATTCGAAGAAATTTCCGAAATGAAAAGCAAAACCAGGAACCCTACGTTGTTGTTTTTTGTGATGCAAATGTGCAATGCAATCCTACTTAATGATTGTGGATCCTAAGAAACAAATAAATGTTTTTTAATACTATCAAAAGTTAGAACCCTTCAACATTCTTACAGATTCATGGAATGAAATTATATAAATCAATACCCTATGAATTAAATGGATAAACAAGTCGTAAAATGAAAGAATTGAATTTAATATTACCCAATGGAAAGATAATAAACTTATACAACTTTGATGATACTTGTATATGTAATGTGGCCCCAAATAACCCTCTTGGGAGTGCCCTTATCTTCCTCGCGTGTTCCAATATCCAAGCAAGGAAATATGTATGTAGCTCAAAAATCCTATGAGAAGAAGGTAAGAATGGTCTATCTACCCTAGTTGAATTTTGACAGCATAACCTTGCAAATTTGGATGATCAAGTGTGTGGAGTGACCTCAAAGTGGCCTTATTTACAAATGTGTAGGACCTTTTAGTGGACCAGGTATCATTGATGTATAGGTGGGGTGTATAGGATACCTAATACTAAATCAATGTTATTTTCTTATGCACAAATATTTTGCTATGTCATGTGATTAACATCACACAAACTGATGGGCGAGGCACGCTTATGAGTGCAATAAAATACTTATCGTCCCTATTAAATCCAGGGCACACTTGTTATGGGTGATATCTACATTCCAAGAGCAGGCTTGAGGGGAATAATCTATGCTAAGTTAAATTTGGGTAAAACTGGGTTTTATTAGGCTTGTGAAAAGTGCTTTTGAGGTCTTGTGAAGATGGATTAGGGTCTTGGGATGTAAAAGAAGGTGCTAGGTAGTGTCATTAAGAATAATTTCTCCATATTAATTATGTGAGAAAATTTTGAGTGATAACAAATGCCCCCTTATATGTGAGGAGGGGTATAAATAATATACCTGTTATACATCATTGTTTATTTTCTCACCAAACTAAACCCAACCTTACAAGGAAAGTAACAACACAAAGAGAGAGAACCACCCACAAAGGGTCTTGGAGTACCACCTGCAAACACTAACCAATGGGTTAAGGTGTGTACAAGATGGTGGTGAGTTGGGAAGCCCTTACACTTGCAAATAGTACAATAATTGGGAAAACAATGTGAGCCCAAGTTGAAGTACTTTGTCAAACAACAGAGTATGATACGACAAGGGACACTTACCTTCTTTTTACAACACATATTATTGTTGATGTATTGATTATAAATTATAACCTATTGAATAAAAATATTAACACCCTCTCTCTTTTTTCAACTTTACTATACCGTCATTCTCAATACAAACTTCTTTCAATTCTTAACTAATGAAAATAAGGCCCCAATGACATGAGTAAATATCTCGAGTCAGCCTCACAGGTTCACCTGACGAAAGGGACCAATTAGAGCTTCCCTTGTTGAAATGGGAAACCCTCCTTTATCTGAATTCTACATATCATATTCAATACAAATTACTTCAAATCAATATGCATCTCTCCATCATCAATATTATGTATTTGAATTGTTTAGTTTCCAAACCCTAGGCGACTATTGTCCTTATGTTCTCAACTAAATACAAACTTGTTCTTTAAATGTGGAAATTAAATTCTTTCACATGGTAGTAGTCACACATTTAGCTCGAAAGTAAACAACAGAAGAAAAAAACAATACACGGATAATTTACTCCTTCAAATATTCCTTTCATTAATAATTCAAAACTTATGAGGAAAATTTCATACTGTCAAACTAACAGTTGTACGGTACAATAAAACATGGAATAAATTTGCACATTTACTAATGAAAACTACCTGACAAAACCGAGAAAAAATTCCTGCAGTTTGTTTCCTGTGGTACGACCTGTCCATGTGACTATGCATATCCATGTGATTGTACTTATATTCTTGTACATACTTGCTTGTCGATCTCTTCATATTTACTGAACTGGATTCTCTCCTGTGCTCTAAATCTTCCCAAGCAAACTGTCTTTGATGAATAATTAATGTGTCTTAATCCTCTACATTGTCTTACATTTATACTTGAGGTGAAACCCTAATCTCTTAGTGATATGCATGGTTGAGATTAGTCTAAATCACTAATGTACTAAATACACTATTAGATTCAACAAAAGATAAATATAAGACTTTGATTTTATTACTAAAGTGATTTACAAAATAAAATTGAATCAAATGAATTCTAACATGTTTGACAATAAACCTTAGCGAAAGTTCTTGTATGAGCTACAATTTTCAACATGTTTTTCATTCCAATTCTTGAGATAATAGACAATGAAGTTCCCTCTTTTTAGTCACATCCATTCTAAGTTGCAAGAAACCTAGGTATGGCACTTGTTTCATCCATGTAAACCCGTTGAAACTCTGAAATGTGTAAGGTACTTGATGGAAACATGTTTCCATATGTACGCACACATTTCTTGTATGGGAAACACATTTCATACAGACAAAAATGTGTTTCCATCACGTTTCCTCATTTGTACAACACACTTCCCCTCAAATAAAAGCTTGTCACTTAAAAAACCGACCTGTCACTTATAAGTAGAATTGTAAATACTTCTTCCACTCTAGATTCTAATGCTAAGTGTGCATCTTGTTCTATTCTTGAGGAATACTAAGAATACGAGGATGACTAATAATATGAGCTCATGTTTTACTTTTATTTTTATGTTAGCATGTTCATTGCTCATATTTTGATACATTGCACTTGTAGCCTCATACGTAAAGGCTAATTTTGGATGTATACTATATAGCCTCGTTTATAAAGGTTGGTTTTTGGATATTACTACTTGCATGAATGAACTGATATAGAATTGGGTTCATGAGTAAAATGTGATTCTACATTATGATTTAACTTGTATCTGTATCATTTTTCATTTATTGCTTGGAAATATTGATTGCAACTAAATGTAAATAATATTTGTCAGTTTATATATTATAATAATTTTGTCCTTATATATATATATATAAAAGCAAGGACAAAATTATTATAAAAAAATATAAACCAAAAATTATTAGGCAATCAATCAATCAATATTTTTTATAATAATTTTTTCCTTGCTTTTACTTTTATATATATATCCACGTTTCCATTTTTTTTGGGTTGTGTTTCTAAGGTTTTCTTGTTTCCTCGTTTATGCAAGTGAGCATCTGTTGCAACATTCACAGATGGATGTTGGATATGATCAAAAGTTGCTGCACATAAATTCATGCAACAAGTTGAGTTAAAGAAGAAACTTATTGGTTGAAGTGTATACATTTTTGTTATCTTAAAATATAAGTTATTTGATGATAGGGAGGTTTTAGAAAATGAATACTTCGAGAAACACCGAGTTTAATTTTTCGTGTAGGGAAATGGATTAGTACACATATGTTGATTGATATTTAAATAAATAATTATATATGGAATATAAATAGAGAGAGGTTTTACGCATCTCATTGCATACAAACATTCACTAGAAAAAGAAGAGGATCCAAAAATAGGATTTGAATGCAATGTTTAGGATGTTGTATTTTTCATGGATTTCTTTTTTTATCTGCTTTTATTCCATTTTGAGTTTTTTTTGTGGATACAACTACAAATACATGTTATATGTATTCATTATTTATTTTGAGTGTTTCCTTGTCATATCTAGAGAGTTGGAAGGTTTTTGTGTTGGATAGGATGCTTGGGAGGACGGAAAAGGGAGGTGAGCTCCGGGGTTTCGATGGAAGGACGAGGGTTTGGGTCTTGCAGGATACAGGAAGGCGATATTTCTAGGTAGTGCTTCCTCCTCTCCTTGGCCATGCCGCTGGATTCTTTCTTGGCTTTCACATAGGTAATAGGTCGTTCCCTGAACCGGTTTTTTGTTATGTGCTCTCGGCTGTCTGGCTCCTCGTCTGTTGGGTTTTTTGTCTTCATATTGGTCTCCCTTTGCACTTGTTCTTGGATTTGTTGGCTTAGCATCTCCTTCTCTTTGAGTCGTTGCCGACGACTGGAGTCCATCCTCATGTGTTGAGGACTAGTACCAACCAGTCTAAAAGAAGTGGGAACTGTACATAGAAGTCGGTTTTGGCTTGGCCGTGCTATCTGTCCTCGAGTGGTCTGTGTTTTTACAGATCCGTCACCTTTTCTAGCGTCGTTCTTTGATTATTTTTTCTGGTCTCTAGAAGATTCTATTTTTTCGGTTTTTTGGAGGTTAGCCTGTCCTTGTCCGCGCCATTCTTTGTCCGAAAGTGGCTGTCTCTTTCATGGCTCGTTGGTATGATTAGGGTCTGATTCAACTTTGCCTTGCTGTCTTCGGGGTTTCTCTGCAGCACATGTGGTTTATTCCTGACTTTCTCGGCCTCGTTGGCTTTCGTTGACCCCCACGTCTTTTCCTTTCTCTGTTCGTATGTGGCTGTCATCTTCTGGGTTTGTGATATGATTTGGATCGGATTCTCCTTAACCTTGTTGTTTCCGGTTTTTTGTGTGACATTAGTGGTTTTTTCCTGTCTCGAGGATGTTATTTTCTTGTTTGTTGGGTTTGATTCTCTCAGGTTCTTCCCTTGCTTTACCCTAACTAGGGTTGATTTCGGATTCACTGTTATGATTGTGTTTACTCCTGTCTCTTTCTCTGGTTTCTTTGGTTTGGTTGACTGGTGAGTCATTATTGAGAATCTCCCTTCAGACTATATGTCGGTGATTCATAATGGGTCTCCCGACCCTTCGGCTGATCTCGCTTATGCACGCTTTCGACGTCGTAGGAAGGCTAAGGCCCATAAAATCCTGGAAGGGAGATTGCGATATGTTGTGGGTCGAGATATCTATTTTGATAGAGTGGAAGCGTTGTGTTCCCGTGCTCTAATAGGCATATTGGAATACGTCTCGATGGATAAAAAGGACTGGTTTGCCTGGGCCAATGAACATTGGAAGCCCTTCTTATCCTACGTTCCAGCTATCAGCCTACTGGTTCGGGGTTGGATAGTATTTGTCTTTTTAGAAGACGCTCATGCTATAGAGGTATTAAATCGCCTGTGGAGAGTGGGTAAAGGATCTCTGGTATTAGATCGTTGGCATGTTAATTTTGACCCTACGCATTAAAGAGTTCAGAAACGACATTTGTGGGCTCTGCTACCGGGGCTTTCATTTTCACTCTGGATTCGTACTTTATTGGAGGGAGTCGGGAACACAATAGGTCGCTTTGTGGTGCTTGATGATGATTTTATGAATTCCTTCGATAAGAGGATGGCTAAAATCCTAGTCGAGATGGACATTTCGAAAGGGTTACCAGCTGAAATTGAGCTACTTTGTCAGGAACACCTGTTTATACAACGTCTGGATTATCAAGGAATCCCCTTCAGATGCAGTTGCTGCCGGGAAACGGGCCATCTGTGATGTGCCTGTCCATATTTTCGGATTGGTTCAGCTTCCCTGGATCATCGATCTCCTTCTGTGACTCTTCCAAACTCCTCTCCATTACACGGGAACTCTCAAGTTTGTTTGACATTGGTCCCTCCAGACCCATCTAATGGTCTTCTTAGTAATGCATGTTCCCTTTTTGATGATGCATCAGACCTTGAATTAGCTATTTTGGATTATGTGGTTGTTAATCGCAATTTTCCTAAGTCCCCAACTGCTCCTCAACCTTTGGTTATCTCTCCTCCTTGCTCCTGTTCTCCTTTGCTTGGATGCGTTGTCCCGATTACTAAGCCTCCCCCTTCGACCTTAGATACTACTACTCATCTAATTTCCCTTCCTCCTTCTCGATATTTGGATGCAGCTAATCTCGTGGTTACTCCGCGTTCTACTTCTTTTCAAACTCATCCTCCGGTTAGTGATTCCCCCACTCCTCTTTTCACTGATGCAGATTTCCCTCCACTCATCAGTTCTAGTCCTTCGCCCTTGGCTTCTCCTCCTCAGAGCCCTGTTACATCTCCTTCCTTTTCAGACCCATCTTTACAAAAGTCTCTGAGTATATTTTTCGATAAGATGCCACTTTCCCCCTCGGTTCTTCCTCTCAACTCCATAAGATTTGAGAATGTGACTATAAGGAGGAAGAAGAAAAAATCTCCTCTTGATGTTGAGGACCTTGTCCCGGCTCCTTATACTCCTTTATCCACAAGACTTAAAGCTGCGACACGTAAGCCCTCCACTCCACCACAAAGGGTCCTTAGAGCTTCGACCCCTCAGCTGATTGATTCCTAATGCGTATTCTCACCCTGAATGTCCGTGGCTTAGGGGGCTTGGCCAAGCAAAAAAGCCTCCGTCATCTGCTAGCTTCGCTCTCACCTGATGTTGTTCTCCTCCAAGAGACTATGACCAGTTCTTACCCAGCTTTATTTGCCTTTTCCAAGCTCTATCTGGGATGGGAGTTCTGTGCACTTAGCTAGAAAGGCCTTTCAGGGGGGATTCTCTCTGGATGGAACCCAAAACTGCTCAAATGTAAAGCCTTCCATACTGCTGCTGGTATCTTACTTAAAGCTTCGATTCGTGGCTCCTCCTTCAAGCTATCTATTCTTAATTGCTATGGCCCCTACCTTAATCGAGATACTTTCTGGAGTACTGTGGCTTCTGGTGGTCTTCTATCGCTGCCAAATCTTATCCTGGCTGGCGATCTGAACTTAACCCTGAATGCCTCAGAGATTTGGGGCTCTAAAGCCCAGGTTGATCCTTTGGGTCCTTTTTTCTCCAAGCTTTTCTCTGATCATCATTTAGTGGATGTGGCCCCATCCTGTGCAGGCCCTACTTGGCGGAATGGTAGGATAGGGGAAGATGGCATCTCTAAAAGGCTTGATCATTTTTTGTTATCGGATCAGCTCATTAGCTCTTTCCCCATGTATCGGGTATGGGCTCATAGGTGTGGGATTTCTGATCACTTCCTCGTATTATTTGATTGGTTGGATCAGCAAAGCTCTTGTGCTTATCCATTTAAGTTTAATCAATCATGGTTAGACAATGAGGATTTTACCTAGATGATTCGAGTTGAATGGCCTGTTATTAGTGCGGATAACTCGATGGATGCTATGCATGAACTCTCTTTTAAACTCCGAGTCCTAAAAGGAAAATTCAAATCATGGACTAAAGTCGAAGCTCTAAAGATGAAGGACAAGTCTATTTTCTTGGAAGAGGAAATTAGTTCTCTTCTTTTTGCTTCTCAATCTGCTATTTTAAATGAAGAACAACAACTGAGATTGAATTCCCTCAAAGCTGATCTTCAAAAGCTGCTTGATCATGAGATATACTCAGCAAGACTTCAAAGCAGGGTTACTTGGGCTCTAAATGGGGATGCCAATACTAAGTATTTTCATGCGGTGGCATCAGCTTGGAAAAATCATAATGCCATCTGAAGTTTGCAAGATGAAACAGGTTCTTGGGTTTCGATGATCATAGTATCAAATCCCTTGGGATTCGTTACTTTAAGAATATTTTTTATGATGACCACCTGACAAACCTTGCTGCCCAGCTTAAGGTTATTCATCTTTTTCCTTCCTATATTAGTGCTGGGGAGAATGAGGCTTTCACTAGCTCTGTCTGAATTATGGAAGTTGAGAGGGCCCTTAAACATTTAAAAGAGATAAGGTGCCAGGCCCGGATGGCTGGCCTGTTGAGTTCTACCTGACTTTTCTTGATCTTCTGGGGCCTCTCCTTGTTAATATGGTGGAAACTTCTAGGATTTTGGGTAGAGTGACTCCCGCCCTTAAATCCACATTCTTAGCTCTCATCCCTAAAGTTGATCTGCCTGTCTCCTTTGCTGACTTTCGCCCCATTTCTCTCTGTAATCTTTGCTATAAGGATCTCTAAAATTGCAGCCCTGAGACTTAATCCCTTCTTATATGCTTCCATTTCTCCTCAGCAATTCGGCTTTTTAGAGAACTACCAGATCCTTGAGCCTATAGCCATAATGCAGGAAGTTTTACATACTGTTAAATCTCACAAGAGATGTGCTCTCATCCTTAAGCTGGACTTATCTAAAGCCTTTGATCGAGTTAATTGGACCTTTATCCGTCTTATTCTTATTCAAATCGGGGTTCCTCTTATTGGGGTAAATTGGATTTTGGGCTGTATCTCTTCTGCCAACTTTGTTGTCCTAGTAAATGGTTCTCCTACTACCTTTTTTTCGGCCTCCCATGGAATCAGGCAAGGTTACCCTTTGTCTCCCCTGTTGTTCATTCTGGTTATTGAAGGTCTAAGTCTTTTGATCGAAGATGCCAAAAGGAATGGTAAAATAAAAGGTATCAAGATTTCGTCTCAGCTCTTTCTCACTCATTTACTGTCTGTAGATGATGTGATCTTATTTTGTCTGGGTACTTTTGAGGAATGGATGGCCTTCAAAGTAATACTTGATACTTTTTGTGAAGCCTTCGGTATGTGTATTAATATGAATAAATCCTGTTTTCTTCATAATGATTTGGATGAGGCCCTTCTACGCAGAATTATTGGTCTCCTCCCTTATAGATTTGATTATCTTAATAAGGGATTTGATTATCTTGGATACTTCCTCAAACCATCGGATTATCTGGTTAAGGATTGGTATTGGATTGTTTCTAAATTTGAGAAGAGAATCTCCCATTGGACAAACCGGTTCCTGTCTCTTGGTGGTCGCTTAGTCCTCATTCGATCTGCTCTGTTGAGTCTTCCAGTTTATTGGATGGCTCTGGTTCCGATTCCATCCTCAATCCTAGATAAGCTCAGAAAGGTGATATTTTCTTTCCTATGGGGCTCTACTTCAAAGATAAAAAAAAATCATCTAGCTGATTGGCATCTTCTGGCACGTCCTACTTCTCATGGTGGTTGGGGAATAAAACATCTGCCCAGCTTCAGTCTATCTTTGAGAATGAAAAGTTTTTGGCTTGCTTTGAACAGCAATGGAATTTGGCATCTCCTCATCTCTGTTAAATATCGAAAAAACATGCCTCTGCACTCTTGGTTTCGAGTAAGAAGCTTTAAAATTCGGAATGCCTTGATTATCTGGAGAGGTTTTATCTCAACCTTACCGTTGATTGGTAAGGGGCTTCTCTGGAATGTTGGCAATGGCTCTACTATCAGGCTGGGCGTGGACCCTGTGGTTGGTATGGGCTCCTCCTTTATTCTGCCAAGAGACTTGAGAGAATATCTGGAAGATTACGGGATTTGCTCCCTAGCCCAAGCAAGGAATCATACTCCCTATGCTTCGGGCTACTAGTTCTTGGCTGAAGAGCTTGATCTTAGTGGTGAGTGGAAAACTCTGTGGGATAATTTTGTCAGGGGTTTTGAATTTGGCAGAATCCGTCTAACTGATCATTGCAATACTCTTCTTTGGTCACATAATAATTATGTGGGCCCTTTAACTGCTGCAAAAGTTTATGAGTGTATTTTCTCTGACAGTTGCTCAGAGATTATTGAACCGGTTCTGGATTTCCTGTGGACACAAAATATACCTCTGAAAATAGCATGTTTTACATGGCTATTGGCTAGAAGCCGGATATTAACTTGGGATCAGCTACAGAATAAAGGATTCAATGGCCCGAGCCGTTGTGTGCTGTGTGCAAGGGACATAGAGGATATACATCATCTCTTTCTAGTTTTCCCTGTCACTATGTGTATTTATGCACATTTTGCGGGGAAGTTTGGATTCTCCCTTCCAACCTACAGTTACGTCCCGTCCTTTCTGGCCCATTGGTTCAACTCCTTTGCGCGTTCTACTTCCTTTAGATATCCGCCACTACTTATATTTTGGGGTATTTGGCTCCATAGGAATCTCTGCATTTTTGAAAATAGGAAACCTGCTTTCTATGCTCTTATCTCCATGGTTAAAGGTTTCTTAAAGTCTTACCCAGCTCCAATAAAAATCCAAAAAATTCAGAATATTGGTACAAAACCTCTAAAGGCCTTTCCTTGTGGATTTTTCGATGGAGCTGCTGCGGAGAATATAGGTGGTTCAGGTTTTGTGATCTACTTAAATGATTCTCATTTTTTCAGTTTTTGTATGGGATGTGGTTGTAGCACGAATACTAGAGCGGAATTATTGGCTCTCTAGGCAGTTCTTAGAGTTAGCATGATGATGGGTCTTCCCATGCATCTCACTTTTGGTGACTCTATGGTTATTATATCTTGGCTCAATAGACTTTTTACACTTGATTTTCCTTCACTGATGCATTGGTGTGATGATATAAGAAATATGCTTCAAATGGCCCCTTCGGTGATTTTCAAACACATATTCCGTGAGCACAACTCGCAAGCAGATGGTCTCTCTAAATAGGCCCTAAAATTGGATATGGGATGTGGTACTTTCTCTGAAATTCTGGATGGAATGGTCATAAATCATGGCCAATTGGTTCTTTTTTAGTGTTGCTGAGTCTCTTGTATTCCAGCTTTTGACTTACATGATTGATTATCTTTGTTTGTTATGTATGAGACCTTTCCACCAGCAAGTCTTGCTCAGGAATGTCTGTTTGACGATCATCTTCGATCTTTCTCAGCATATTCTGACCTAATTTATTCAGGGATGATGAGAAAATTCTGCTATGATCAGACTTATTCTTCTGGATGACAGTTAACAGTATGGCTTTATTTTATGTCTATGTGTTGTTCTGGGATGCTATATTCTCTCAGTTAAAAATGTATATGTAAATGATGTCTTTTGATTCCTATGAATAACAAAGACTGATATTTTTTCCTCTAAAAATCTAGAGAGTTGGATACATTGGAATCTGGATTTGGATATGTATCGACACCCTATGATATGGATATAGTGTAATCTAGGCTTTACATGATTATTATGTATCATGGCTCATAAATGAGAGTTGCTTTGCAGTGGTGTTTCTAAATGTTTTGTTGCATTTTGATTAGATTTCCATCACATACTAGTTGCAATTATCCCAACTTTGTTTGATCTTTTATATGTTATTGCTTAGAATTGATGTAACCTCCTAGGTTATATTGTAACAAATGCCACATATATTGATGTTTAGACTGAATATAGTTAATTTAATGAAATACAACCTGGAATTATGTTGGAAGTAATTGGTATTTGGTTTCCTAGTGTTCTAATATTTCTCTTTGAGATTTTATAGATTGGCTCCATTGTTAGCTTGCATATTCTTGACCAAATAACTTGCTTCATTTCCTTGGAATACGATCAACATTTTCCATCCCAGAGTTATTATAAGAATTTCAACTACTCTTAATAAATATGAAATAATTATATTGGTAACTTTACTCGACATTTTAATTGTCAATTGCATGCTCCCATGTACATAGAGGTTTGTGATTCCATTCTTTCTAGGCAGATGATAAGATTTGTGACTAATATTTACTATCCCCTAATTATAATAAGAACTACAAATTTTCTTGTTGTTGAAAATGTAACTTCGAAAGATATTCTTTGTATTATTATTATTATTATTATCATGTGCTTTTGTTATTCCTCCTTTTGTGGATGTTTTACCTCTGATTAGAGATGTCACTGATGTAATTGGTCATGTAAGAGTCGAGGTGAAACCTACGTTGTAATTCAAGGAAATAGTCCCCAAAAGAACAAGTGTAAAAATGTATTTTTGAGTCTCCATAGGAGAATTTGGACCAATCAAGTAGAGAAGTCGGCCTCGTTGGGGTCCTAGGTCATGCAACTAAAGAATATAAATAAGGAGGTGATCTCCCTCCTTTGGACACACAACAATCACAAGAAAGTTTGCTCCAAGAGAGAGAAATACAAGTTTGTTTAGAGGAGAAGAATAAGAAGTTGCAGAAGTCACTTATCTTTAGGTTTTCTATTTTTGTCTGACATTGTACTAAGTGACGAATCTGTACATAAGAAGTTGTTGGGTTTTCTCCCTTGTGGTTTCCCAAGATAAAATATTTGTGTATTTGTTTTATGTTGCTCTTTTCTATCTTTTAGATACCCTAGTGCATTAGATTAAAGATCTAATTCATTTTGAATTAAAGAGAAAACCCTAACATGGTATCAGAGCCACCTTAAAAGAAGGCACTATGCAGTTGCAAAAACTAGGGCTTCCAAGGTTCATCACTTTTCTCCACAAACATTCTAGAAAAGAAGACTAGGCTAAGTCACCTCAAGGAGGCGCATATTTTGGTGGAGAAAGATTTCAGTTTGAAGAAGTTTCATTTTTGACATCATCACTGCTACCGAGAGAAACTAGGGCATCATATTTTTGGAGATTCCATCCACCAATAAAGGAAAAGGACACCATTGGACAACTTGCCTCAAGGAGGTGCATCTTTATATCCAGGAAGAATTTCAAGAATCCAAGTTTGAAAAATTATGGTTTCCCTGTCAAACCCTCGGTCGACGAGGTCAAGAAACAATTTGGGCATCTCAAATTAGTAATATTTATTTCCTTTCTATTTCCAATTTAGGTTCTCGTATCAAGATGTTGAATCATACCAAGCTTGAGGATAAGCTTGAAGGGGATGACAAATTATAAGCATGGAAGTATAGAATCTCTCTTATTATAGAAGAGAATGACTTGGAAAAGTATGTCACTAAGGAGGTTCGAGAACTAGAGGGAGATGAAGCCAAGGATACCCACAAGAATAATTTGATAAGAGCCAAGAGGATTATTACAGACTCCATCAAATATCATCTCATCCCTCATGTCTCTTGATTGAAGAATCCCAAGAAGATGTTCGAAGCTTTGACCAAGCTATATGAAAGGAAGAACATTAACCAGAAGATGACATTGAGAAACCGACTCAAGAACATGAAGATCCAAGACTCTCCAATCTTACTTCTCAATGGTATCTCAAATCACGGAGCCACTTGAAGCCATTGAAGAGAATGTTGAAGAAGGAGAGATAGTAATGACCACATTAAATGGTTTTCCAAAATCATGGGTCTCTTTCATCCGTGGAATATGCTCCAGAAAGAAACTTATCAAGTTCAGTCGATTGTGGGAGGAGTGCACCCAAGAAGAAGCTCGATTAGGAATTTCCAAGAGAATCCTTGTGTTGATTTTCTATAGTTTCACCTTGGATTTTTCAGTGTCGTTGGTATAATGAACAATGGGATAATTTTTCCTTGATGTAGTAGAACTTGAATCAATGGTGATTAACCCATTGGTTTTTTCTCAAAGAATTCCTCAATCCATTTGTGAATTTGAAGAGCCCAAAAGGAAAATATTCAAGTGCATTGGTAAAGTTTGTTTCCTAATCTAGTCTTTCTAATTATAGCCGATAGACTAGGGTAGGGAGGATGTATATGAGGAGTTGGAGAGGATTTACCTGAATGGATTCACCAAGCCATGGGAACTCTTTGTTAAAGGTATTATTGCATGGAAGAATATTCCTAACTGGGAGAGGTTGTGGGATGACTTCATCCAAGAGGATATTTGGGAGGAATATCTAAATGGAGGCTAATATAAGAGTGATGATGAGGAGAATGCTTCTCTTGGAATTCAAGTAAAGAGGATTAAGGAAAGTACATGTGGAGTGAACAAATTCACAAGAAATGAAGAATAAAAAGGACATAAGCAATGCCAAGTTCTTCGTGTGGCACAAGTGTGGTAACTATGCTTCATAGTGTCCAAAAGGAAGAAAGGGAAGAGTAAGTCTTAGCCGGTAGTAGCATCTGCAAAAGCTCAATTTAAGGATTTTGTTGAGAGGTTAGAGAATGATTTATTATTAGTCTCTTGTATTTATGACACATTGTTTTGTAGTTCCTAGTTCGTGGATTGTGGTACTTCTCATCACATGACAGGATCATGTGATCTGTTCACCAGTTTCTCAAGTACGGACTCTAATTTGATTGTGGAGCTTGAAACCCATGCCAAGTGTTTTGTGAAGGGAGTTGGGACAGTCAAATTTCATATAGAGTTAGGACGATCTCTGGAGGTGATAGATGTGTTGTATGTACTAGAGCTCAAGATGAATTTGGCCTCATTATTGACATTTGAGGATAGTGGATATGTCATCTCTTTCAAGAGTGGTTAGGATCTCATTTGACCAAAGGGATTTGGCATAGAGTCAATACGGGTTACTAATGCCAAAAAGGTAAAGGTATATAGGTTACATGGAAAACCTTGAGTTAGATCCAAGGGGATATTGGATCATGTACTGATGTTATTGACAGAGGAGTTCAAGGATCCCACTACCTGGACTTATTTCCCAAACCTTCCTTGATTTTGCTAGGGTCTATATGGGGTTTCCTAGACCTCATGGAATCTTGCTATGTATTTTTTTGGCTGAACAAGTCCTTCTAGGAATTGCTTGAACCCTTTCCCTATATTCTTGCTTGTTGCTCGATCCTTTATGGGACTTACCAAAAAAAATCGGGCACTACCCAAGGCTATTCTAGGTTTCCCAGTTTTTCCAGAGCCTTCACGCAGTTGCTTTGGGTTGTTAGTCGGCTACCTTGGGATTCCATGATCTAGAATTTGTTGGTTGTCTCTTCCTTCCACTATTGATAGCTAATAACATGTTATGTCCTTCTCCTAGCCAGTTGCGGCTATAATTAAAAAAATTCCCAGAGGTCTTCACTCGCTTTGAGAAGTTCATATATTCAATCATGGATACAAAATTCAGTAATCCCAAATATAATACACTTTTATCCAATTTTTAGTAAATAGCACATGAACATCCATACAACGCATTAACCAGCAATCACACAAATGACTCATAATTTATCCTGGAAACCCAACTTGGGAAAACCAGCTACATATGGGATTTCTTCTCTCTCAATCCAAAAGAAAATTTAATATATAAAATAAGTAAAGAATGAATTATATAAAAAATAGATGAACCTGAAGGGCCAAATCCATAGATCTGCAACAGTTGCAGCTACTACTCTTGGAAAGTGCGCCCCCAGCAGTACACCCTCAATTGGAAATCTCAACTCAAACTCCATCAGTCACTGAACGGTGTACTCTCTATCCAAAATTTGAAGAATAATATCTTGGCACTTTCACTTTGCTCTTATTTTCTCTAGAAGAAGATCTGTGTCCTCAACTTTGAAAACGACCCCTAATAGTGCAATTGCATCTCTCTTCCTTGGAAACATGTCCCAGCTATTATGCACTCGGTCTAATTCTGAATCAACACTAATGGCCTATCCTCAGTCAGTAATGGATGACCCTCATATCTCTAGTCCCTCTCGTCCCCCCACACGTTCCAACAGATGCTTGGCGTCACCCACACCCGTGACGTGTGCTATCGCTGCTGCTCACCAACTGCTCTCTCTATTGTTGCTACTATTGTTTTTCTTCATTCTCTGAAGATTCTCAATTAAATATCTCTCTCATTTCCCTAGTGAATGAACTCCTCAATATCTGGAGCTCTACCATCTCACTACTCTAAGGAATATGTCCTAGTTGTCTTAGATGGTTCTCCCCCTAGGTCAATTGTCACCCACAGCTCCTCTGATCTCCTAGTACTCACAAAAGATAAATGATTTTTGAACCTTTAATACCTTTTTATAATTCATTGAGAAATTAGGTTACCAAACCATAATGAGGGTTCTAAAATCCTAATTTCACTTTTGTGCCAAAAATCATATTGTTGCATTAAAAAATGTATTCATGCACTTTTGCATGTACTTGGAAAAAAGTGTCTTAACTCACTACATATATTCATTGCTAGATCCATGAAACTTAGAAAAGAGCATCTCGCACTCTACCCTCTTACCTATGTTGATAAGTGCCTCCATGCTAGTCAGTCCACATGGAGGACATCTTGAGTTACCCCATAACTCAACACTCCCTCTTAATGAGGGATGTTTGACCACAACTGGTGCGCGGAGCCAACAAGTCCTCTAATGTAGTAATTGCGGTATAGTTCCTAACTACATATGCTACCCTCTGACCTGTAGTACTATGATCTTTCTCCATCCTAGTGGTCTAGAAAGGAGCCTCTCACTCTCTCTCAGACCAAATCATAGATCCCAGGCTCAGACTCCCTCTGGGTTTGTGCTAAAACCAACCTATGAAACTATCATCAAGCAGATCAACTGACTGATACCTGGCCTCCCTATATTGAGATGATTTAACTCACTCCTGAGCTAAATCCATATCAGTAATCTCATATGAACTCAGTATCTAGTTGGTACTAGTATGAGCATCTTGCTAATCTCTCTAACTTGTGGAATGACTCTCCAAAGGCTCATCCAAACTAGGAGCTTCTAGATCCAACTCCATCTTAGAGTCTAATGAGAACTTTGACAACCACCTAAATTCTCCTAAATTAGGTCTTCCCTGCACCACATACTCTCCACCAATCCTGTAACCCATCCCCATTGGATCAGCTCCCTCTGTATAGGCAAATATCAACCATATTTGAAACACAATAGAGAACCTAGCATCATCCAATGCTAACACTGAGAGTATGCTCACTCTCAGTCCTAGTATGAAGAGGACTCTTAATACCTCCTCCATCAATGCCATCTTGAGAGAAGCCTCATGCTCTCTTTGTATCTGACATTGATCCATGTTCCATAATCCCTATGAAACTCTACTCCAAAATATCTTTGATGCTGACCACTTACTGACACAACAACCAATGTGCCTTGTTTGATTCTATGCCTCATTGTTGTATCCAAGGTCACTCCCTCTTAATATAAAAGACTATTTTCATATTAGAACACCATACTATATTCCTCATCTACCAAAGTTGTAATTGAGCATAAATCTCTTATCTATGGTCCATGCATCACTCCTGCCACCTTCATAGGACTTCCTGGATCGAGTTAGAATCCAACCCGTCCAATTCCCTCTTTTGAATGCATAATCATGTCTATGAATCCCTAAGGAACACTTCTTGTATTCCCATCATCTGAATAGATTCAAAAACCCTCTCTTTCACATGTGTATGGTTCGCTCTCATAGATATGATGTCTAAATATCACAGATCTGATGTGTCCTTTCTATAATCTAAGCCAGGGAAATTGTGAAATGATCACAATCATATTTATCATGTACACAGAAGAACCTAGTGCCTTGGAAAGCATGTTATATCTCTGGGAGAAACCCTTAATGCTCAACAACTACAACTCTCTCTCATGGAATGTGCCCATTTGGAACGTGTGACCAATCTTACAATTGTTCCCTCTATTATGCTCTAACTTATGATGGAATCAAGTCAAGACATTTTTCTAGGTAATTGTGCCCCCTATTGGTCTCTGAAAGGTGTGCCTCTCTCTTACTCTATTATCCCAACAACTAAAGAATGCACTCATTATGGCACGCGTGATGTGCTATTGGTGTTGTTGCTCACATCATGCTCACTAGTTTCTCTCCGTTGTTGTTGTTGCTCTTTAGCGTCTAAATATGATAAGAGAAATATATCTCTCATTGCCCCAAATAATTAACTCCTCAATATCTGAATATATGTCCTCTCACTACTCTGAGGAATGCGTCCTATTTGTCTCAAATAGTTTGCCCTAGGTCAACTGCTGCTCACAACTACATTGATCAATTGACACTCTTAAAAGATAAATTATTTTTACACCCTCAATTTATTTTTATAATTCACTGAGAAATTAGGCCACCAAACCCTAATTAGGGTTCCAAAACCCTAATTTCACTTTTGTGCCAAAAATCATACTGTTGCATTAAAAAAATGCATGCTTGCACTTTTGCATGTAACTGGAAAAAGTGTCTTAACTCACTGCATGTCCTCACTGCTAGATACATGATGCTTAGCAGAATGCATCTCACACTCTACCCTCCTGCCTATGTTGATAAGTGACTCCATGCTAAGAATTCCACATGGAGGACATCCTGAGTTACCCCATAACTCAACAGCTATGCCAATGCTTTGATTTGATGTCTATTACCATGTTTTGTTGCATCTTGTTTCACCCAACATGAGGTTGTGCCTTTTTTATGCCTAGCTCTCATGCACCTTGTTGTTTTTTACATCCTCCTAACCCCAGTCTATTAGCTCCTTTTTCATATTAACACTTCCGCAGTGTTTGATTTCCTGCCACCGTTGCCTTCATGTCTTATTTCCAATTGGAATCCATTGCTCCTTTCCTCATTCGTCACTTCATGTCCTTAGCTTATGGCTTCTCATGTCTCCTGCACAACCCATGCTAACTGTTTACCTCTCATCATCCTTGTATTCTCTCCCGTTATCATGTGCTTGTGTCCCCTGCTATATTTTGATCATGGTCAGTTGTACCATGAACCTGTGGCATGGAATCCAAGTTTTTTTTGTCTATGGACTTGGTAGTTACGTGCTATAGTTGTCACACCCTTCTACATTTGTTCGCTCGTCACCAAATACTTCATGTGAACCCACATTCATTAGTTCTCTACAAACCATTCCCATAACTTACCTCCCAACTCATGGTGTCTTCTCTACTTCCATCTCATAGTACTCTCACAACTAATCGCACTTGGGCTATATATCCCTTTCCCTTTTTTTAATATTGTAAACTTCTTTTCCATAATGGAAATTTACTCAAATCTAAACCCACTAGGATGCCATGTTAAATTCTAATTATATAATGATTATGGTTCTCAATAATTAATCAATTATAAATTTAAATACAAGGTTAACCTTAACTATTAACACAGTGGAATTAAAACTATAAATCACACAAACATATGACACTTATTTACCCTAGAAAATCCCAACTGGGGAAAGCCAAAGAACTCTGATTTTAATAAGATAAAATCCTAGCCTCTCATCTTGGGAAAATTGACCATTGAAGAATAACAAAATAACAACAAGATAGTTTAGCCTATCACACCTGGATGCTACCTTCTCTGCTTCCTTGTTCTCCTTTCCTCTGACCATGACACTAAACCTACACACTTGGTTGAAAGTTCTTTGCCAACCAATCAATGAGATCTCTCGGAGTCTATGTGATTGTTGTGTGTCTCCTCCTCTCCTTAGGCATTCTTCTATAACATCTTAATTACCAAAACCCTAACCCTATATCTCCAAAGTGATCGATGACTAAGATAAAATCTCAAGCCTCACTTAAGATCAACAGATGTGACTTAATATTAAGTTTTATTTTAGTAATTATCCAACGCTTAGTTAATTAATGTGATTTTCCTAATCTATACTTAGAAAATAGATACAAAATTTGCTTTCTCAACAAAGCAAGTATCTAGAGAGGAAATCTGGATGACTCTTGCATGCCTGACACCTAGCCTATGTAGAAGTACATGTCTGAGCTACAATTATCAACATGCAACTTTCCATAGTCTTGACTTAATTTAAAAGGATAGGTTATGATATTATTGACTGATTATTGATAGACATGCCAAATGTGAATCTTGGTCGTTAGAAATGGATTAAAAACCTACCAGGCCTTTTAGATACTTTGAGCAACAAAGGTCCCTTTAGATTTAATCACAATTGGGGAAACAACACTAATTTTTAGTTCATACCCTACTATGAGTCCTTACCCATAGGAGCTCGGTGACTGACATAGTTTCAAAGTAGCATATTCAAACCCTCCCTTCTTTCAAAGACTTTGATATCCCATTTAGGACACATCACTAGGTTTATATATGAGTTTTGATGATTCCCATTCCATCCGAGTTGTGGCAGTTTGAATGGAGATTCCACTAACCTATAACTAAAAAACCATAAGTGGGGGTTATCTATTATGAAGGTCCATTTGACCTTGTCATAAGCTTTATCAAAATATATTTTAAAAAATAAAGTGCCAAGGCATGAGCATTACGCCCACTCCATTCCTTCCCAATCGACAATGATAATGGTTAGAATAAACAACTCTCTAATGAAGTCGTTTTTCCCTGTGAATAATGTAAGGTAGTATGTGCTTTACTCTAAAAGACATGGCTTTGGCCAATTGTATGATACATTTAGGAGGGTGATATCACTCCATTTGGTGATAAGTTCAAATTCTCTAGGCATAGGGGTGAATTGGATAAATATCCGATTGATGGTGGTCTTGTTAATGAATAGTTTTCCATATGTGTGTCATGAGAGAATTTTGATGCATATGGTATTTTGAGGAATATTCCTCATAGATTGTGGCCGTGAGTTAGTTTAGATTGAGCCTATAACCAAAATGGATTGAAGTTAAAAAAAAAAGACACTAAAAAGGCAAGCAACACACATTTATGCGCATGTGTTGCATGGGAGCATATCGTGGGTAGGAAGACAAACTTCAATCAAATTCTTGACTTTGTGAAAGAAATCAGGGGTATGGAGATGGAAGTATGTTTCAACTTGGGCATGTTGGAGAACCAACAAGCATGGGATATTAAAAAGGTTGGTCTTATATCTTATAACCATTACATAGGAAACATCAATGGAATTTTACCCTAACATTATAACAACTAGGTCTTCCAATGAGAGGATTAAAACTCTTGAACATGTTTGTGAAGTAGGAGACACTTTTTGCTCACAAGGATTAATATGAATAAGGGGACAACTAGAATATTGTGTTGGGTTGATACACACATTGGCAACACTTTTCAAGTATCCAAAGAGTGTCCCTATAAATGATTTATTGGTAGAAAAAAATACGCCTCCTATAGATTGAAAGCCAACTAAAATACGAGAAATAGTTTGCAGGATAGAAACAACATGAATAATGATGCCAAAGGCCATGGACATATTTTTTGCTAGGTAGGTTTTCTTTTCTCTTCTAGAGGAGGAATTATACTTTCTAGTTGGGAATAAAATTGTTTTTATCGGTGAAAACTTATTGACCACTCATATTAATGAATTTGATTCTAATCAACAAATGTTGAAGGTGTTGGGTCTATGATACTTTATATTACTCTAGAAGTGTTTACACTGTGTTTGGGGTGCTTCACTAGATTTGAGATACATAGTGTATGCTCATCCCCTGAATGGTTTGAGATGGATTGTATCATGAGAAATGGTTTGTGATGGATACACAAACTTTTTATAGATTCCTTAGAATATTCCACACCTTAAATGATCATTAGATCAATGTTTTCCCCTACAAAATTATAGATCTTTTTTTGTATGGTGGATGCTTTACATGATGGTCACATGGAGGATTCTCCTAGTGGGAGAACACATAGAATATGAGGTTCATTTTACATCGTGGAGGAGGGATACAAACCCTATAAGGCATGTGGAAACTTGATTTCTTGTTTGAAATATTAGAGATGGATCGGGGAAATTCGGGGCTTTTATAATGTTCTTGCAAGCATATTTGGAGGATGGATAGCGTTTGTGTAGGATTTGGATGGAGTGGTGTGGAAATGCTTTGCATAACTACATCACCTGGGGTCACTATATTGAATGGAATCATAAATGGATATTGATACTTGCACTCTATGAATGAAGATCTTCACTTGTGTGTGGCTTGCTTGTGTTTAGTAGGATTGATTGTAAGGATTAGGCTGGCCTGTATTATATTGTTCGACTCCCTTACCTCTCATATAAATAGAATAAGGAGAGAGTATTTCCAAATAACACATCAAATTGCACATTCATTTGCATCTCTTTTTTGGAGTTCTCTCTTAATGATGAGATAGGGTTCATGAGGAAAATCTAGTAAAGCATATGATGTGGATGATTTATCTATCTTGATATTCTTCTTTGTACATCTAAACTATTTCTCCTGGGAACAAGGGTTTCTTGGTCTCTTGGAGCATCTTGGATTCTAGGGTTGACTTTCAGCCCTTAAAGGTTTGATATTAGGTTTTGGAATCCCTTGGATGTATTTGGGGAGGAAGAGGATGTCTTTCCTTGGAGATAGTTTTGGAGGGATTCTTGCATTTGGAGGAGTTAGGGTTTGTCGACTAGCCCTAGGTAGGGCATCTCAATGGTGGCCATATTTTGTAGTAGCCTTGAGAGGAGGATATGGTATGTATGTACTTCATTCATTGAGCATATATATGTGTGTGTGTGTGTGTGTGTGTGTGTGAGTGATATTTCCAGTTGTGCACATATTGTATATATTGCAGATTTGATTTCATCATTTATCTTCTTGGGATGGTTATTTCTAGGTATTATTTGTCTCACTGATTTGACACACTTAAGAGGGATTTGGAAAGGGAATTAACACTAATTTTGAATATAAAAGAACATATATTCATTGTTTTGTGTTTGTTGTTATGTATATACTATATAATAATAGTTTTCATATCTAGCTTATGCATGAGAAGTTTCCCCAAAGAACTGGAAACTCATTGGAATGATTGGTATCTTTTTTCCCTGAACTGTTGTGAATTTTGGGGCTATTAGAAGTGAATCATTGTAATTATTCTTCCATTCATTCACACATTAATTTACAAAATTCCTAAAGGTTGAAAATTCTAGGATTAAAATCTAAGGAACATTCTTGAAAGAAGCTAAGTTTTCATATTTGCATTAATTTCCCAGTGCAAATGAAATTTCAACATTGTATCATCTTGGTTGGATTTGAGATCACTATTAATTAAGAGTGATTTATATTTCAAATAGTTTTTAATTGGGATAGTTAATTCTCATAGTTAAGGTCATTGGGTTAGAAACCCTAGGTTGCTTGAGATAAACACCTCCACCCTTGCAAATATTATTTTGTCTACTTCATCAATTGCTAGTTTTTGCACTTGAGACTGTTTTAGGATGTGTAAGTTTAATATTAGTCTAATAGAGAGTGACGGGTTGGATGGAGGTTCAAATTTTATTCCATGGAAGCTTAGGCTTTAGATCCTTATGGAGGATGCTCATATTTGGGAGCATGTTCAAAACAAAATTCTGGAACCTATTGATCCAACATATTTGGAAACTCATCAGAAGAAGCCAAAGTGAAGAGAATTGTTATTGATTTTGTGAAGGATCACTTCATCTCACACATAGTTTATAAGACGTGAAGTACGATCTAAGTCACAATATTCGACAAGTTTTATTGATGAGGTTTGAAATTCGACGAATCTAAAAAAAATGAAATTTGTTGGAATTCGTCGAATTTCGATGGAAAATATCATGCCAAATATCAAGGTGAATTTGAATCTCAAGATGAATTTCAAGGTGAATTAAAAAAAAATTAGTAACTAAGTGCTTTTCAATGGAAAACTAAAAAAATCAAATTTTATATATATTAAATACATTGAAATAAGTATATGGACGAATATAATGGCGAATCTTATGTGAATTTCATTAGTAAATTCCAATTAAAATTGAATTTCATCATTTTCAAACTCAAATTTGAATTTGAACCATGTGGCATAGGGTAAGAGCATGTTTAATGCTTTGGTTAAGTTATTCATAATTATTGTGCATCTCGATAGATGCACTTGCAAAACTATGTTTTGGTGGTTCGCATGAGCAAGATAGATGCTATGGTAAACTACTTAACAAGATCAGTTAATTGAAGGGTTAGTTGTATGCCATTGGAACTAAGATAGAGGATCAAGCGATGGTATCTATTTCCCTTAAAGGGATCGCTCCTTCCTAGACACCATTTGTTTACAATATTTTTTGCTTGGGAGGAACTTCCATATTTCCCAAATCTTTTGGTCGACCTTGTGGAGGGAAAAATTAAAGTGTATCCATGTTCAAAATAACATGAGGAATTAAATGCCATCTATTTTGTCAAAAAGATGAAGAAGGGTGGAAATAAATGATTCAAGATGAAGGAAGAGACATATTGGGAAGAAGGACCTTAGGAAGGCCATGTGCTTTCAATGTCATGATATATGACATTATGTAGTACATTATTCATTGAAGAAGAAGGGAAAGGGTGTGAAGTATGTTATAGTCAGGATCGTAGCAAGAGAAGATGAGAGGACATCTTAGATTGAGACTGCCTTTTCCATGGCTTATTGTTTATCTACTTACATTGTGTATCGTGTTGGTCGATATGTGGAAAGTGGAGCTTCGTGACATATGACATTTGATAGGAAACTATTCAGTAAGATTCAAGAGCAAGATGAAGATATGACCATGGAGATTTGTGATGATGCCACATACCCTATGAGAGGAGGTAGCTCCATCTCATTATAGATGCCCTTAGGTGATGTTCTTCAGCTAGGTGATATATTATTTGTTCCAGGTTTGAGTAAAACCCTCCTTTCAGTTTCTTGCATGAAAGATATACATTAGAGAGTTTTGTTTCAGGGTAAATAGTGACCATCATTTACTGTAGTCTAATAAGTCTATGTACTTTGTCTAACTGGGTGAGAGAGGGTGGCCTTTATCGGTTATTTTTTAATCTAGTAGCATCACACATTCTAGCAAGAGGTTGGTAGGGCCTTCTATTTCTATGAACGGACATGTAGAACTAGGTTTTGATCCTTGCACACTGATTTTGAGATGTTTCAGTGCATAGGGTTCTCCTCTCATGATCAGGGAGAATATGGATATTGTTGGTCTAGTGGCTAAAGAGCATGTAGGTGTGAGTGTGCCGCATATGATCTATATAGAATTGGTTTCTTCCATCCATGAGACTTGTTACAACTTGATCTAGCACTTGGGTGGAAAAATCCCAATCCACTAGTGTTATGAGGGAGGAACTTGGAAGAAATCACCATTGTAACCTTAGTGCTAAATTCCCTCACTTTTGATCAGCTCTCAAGTCTAAGTGGAGATTCCCTAGGGTTGATTAGATGTGAATTTATTGAAGAGATACCACGGGATTGATTGTAACTTAATTAAATGTGTGTGATTAGAGTGAAGTTAATTTCCCAAAAATAGTTCTTGAACATGTAAGATTAGAAATTCCAAATAAATCTAACACTTAACTTGAAATATCAACGATATCATTTGAATAAAATCTATGAACATTAAATTTCATTAATTCTAGAAATTAATATATACTTTATAGAAAATAAACCCATAAAAAATCGATACCAAATGTGCTTAAATAGTGGGTTCATTTGCTATATAAATACATCCAAAACTAAAATTAAAGGTGGAATAAGTTGCCCAATTATATGAAGTTATGGGGGACGGGCGTTGAGGCCTTGCTTGAAGGGGGTTTTATGAAGCAAGGTGTCACTCAAGGTATTAGATTAATTAGATGAGATTCAATATTTCTTGGAATGATGAGAATCCCTTCTCCAAATGTGGAATTGAATTAATGGTTTAATATTAATTCTTCATTAGAAATTTAGATAATAACTAAACACATAAGAAATATCCCAAGAGTTGTGTAAAAAAAAGTAATGCAAAAGAAAACAAATGGCACAACTAATTTCCAGATTTGAAAAGTGAACCACTTACCTAATAGATGTGTTTGACAAAACATGAAATTAGAATCCAAAATTAACCAAGTGAACACTCAAAACATTTTTCATTTAGACTGTGATTGTTGTTATGTACTAAAGCAAACTAAGTCAGAAATTTCCAGAATTCAATAAGAAATAAATAAACTGAATTTAAACCATGAAAACTGTCAATGTCAAGATCATAGATGCCCATAAAATTTGAGAATTAAGTTTAGTACGTTGTTCTAAAATTCCAGAATTAACTAAGATGAATTATGAGTCACATAGACACTTAAATCATCCTTAAAAAAATAAGTGAAAACCCCATTAAATTAATGTGATTGTTCTAGCATGAAACGAAATTTAAAAATATGGTTTTATGGAGTTATTTGGGTTGTTTTACTTGTGCTCTTTCTGTTATGAAATGAATTAAAAAAAAATAAAACTAATAAAATCAAATCTAAAAATGATGCTAAAGCATGAGAATTTACCTTGTCTTATGGAGGAGGAATCTAAAAATGATTGCTACCTTGAAGGAAACTAGATTTCACCGTAAAAAGGTAAAACGAAAATGTTTTTTCAAGTTTAGTGGTTGATGAAATGGAGTGGTATAATAGTGCCTTTGTTACTTGGGTAGATGGAGTCCTATAAATAGTCCTCATTGACCTTATTTGAGAATACTCTCTTGATGTCAATTTCTAATCACAACCCTAGATAAATTATTTCCTAGTGATTTGTTTCTTAAAGATTTAGTTACAACTCACTAAATAAAATATATTTGATTAAATAATTAACAATAAATAAAATCAGCATAAGCAAATGAAACTAATTTTAGACACACAATATATTTTCCCTTCAAATATGCTTTTCATTAAAAATAATATCCAAGCATACCAGGGCTCCCTTATTGGGGAAATTTCCCACTGAGTAAGATAAACCCACACAACAAACTTGACTATTGTATGGACTGAATTGTATGACCTCATTTGGAAAATTGTATAGCTTATCCTTTAGAAAATTGTATAGCTTAAATTTGTGGTTGAAACAAACCCATGCTACTGCTTCCAATAGTATGACCTCCTCCTACTAGTATGTACGATCTACACTGATTTTCTGAGGTAAATATCTTATTCTCTTGCTTCTCACATGATCTCCTCTTTACTCATTTGGATTCTCACTTATATCACACACTATATGTGTTTCTCTTTCTTCGTAGCCTATAGATTCCCATAAAAATTTAAGAATTAAGTTTATACCAATTTCATAAAAAAAACGATTACATAAAAAAAACAATTGAGACCAATTTCATTATTTTTGGGTTTAAATATGACATCATACCACTTGTGATAATCTTGTTGCCTCTGTTCATAACTTCATATTCTTTAGCATGTAGAAATGTCACTAACAACAAAGAATTTTTCAAGGTTGCAAAAAAAGAGATACACAGGTTATATTTGATAAGGAACAATGCCTTAATGAAATATGGTTAAAGGATTATAAACAAAGAGACGTATTGGTCAAACTTAAAGATGAAGGTTTCCTTCAGTATAGGGAAACACACATGAGTGGATTACCTTTATCAACAGATGGTATTAAATTCCAAGGGTTGATATTATTTTAAAGAGTGAGGGCTGACATGTTTAATCATACTATAGGGACAACTTGTACATATACCTAAGAACACTGTGTGTGTGTGTAGTGAAAGGTGTTACCATAAATCTCAGTCATTGCATGAATACGGAATTGATCCTATAGTGTACTCCCTTGAGAAGGTGTGAGGCATGAATCAAATGTCTTACAACTGAGAGCATTATAATTATCATCCATGGAAAAACATAACATGGAGTGTATAAGCTCACCCTCAACCTGTTACAAGCATAACTATAGGTGCAAATGTGAGCTTTAAATGGTTAGAAGTTTACTTTAATAATAGATACCAACGTAGAAACTGAAGATAGAAAGGAAATAAGACATATCATATTGACTTTACCTTTGATTAGTGAACTCGAGGGATGTGAGGATTGAGAGGTGAGTTTTGTTTCAGTCCTATCTCTCCATGCATTCATATCCTAGTGGGTTTCTTAATTAAGAGAAAGAGTAAGGTGCATGCATGAAGAGGTAATTTGACACATGTTATTATAATAGTATTTTGTTTGATAGAGATTGGTGTTTTGGTCATTGACTAAGTGATTATGATATGTAGGATGCATTTCCTCCTCTTCCTCTCCTTGGAAATCTTACAACCACCACTATCATACTTTGAGCAATAAAGGTCCCTTTAAATTTAATCATGATTGGATGACAATATGGGTTTGTAGGTTCATTCCCTACTATGAGTCCTTCCCTATAGGATCTCTATGTTTTACACAATTATGAAGCATGAAATTTCAACCATACCTTATATGCAAGACTTTAATAACCATTTAGGGCACACGACCTTTGTCTACATATAGGTTTTGATGATCCCCATTCCACTCTATAAGTGGTAGTTATAACCTTTGTATCGTAATGAAGTAAATTTATCATCAATGTTTATATCCAATGCTTTTCTTGTTTTGAGTGCCTCTTTTGAGGAGAATCACTATCTTCCTAGGAGTCTAAAATAGTTTTGAAGTGTAATTATTCCATAATATTTCAAAGGCTTCAACTAATGATCAAATTGCATTTCATGCAACGTATATGGTATTTATATTTGTACCCTCTACATAAATAGATTCCCTTCACCATCATTACTCTTACTAGTATGGATAGCCCTTATTTTAAACCCAAAATATCAAGAAATGTTTGACCTCTCTAAACACAACATCTTGAATGTAAACAATATTCTTAGTTACAGGATTCCAAAGCTTATAGCCTTTCATACCATCTTTATAGCCAATAAAGATACACTTCTCAACTTTGTTATCCAACTTGCTCCTTTTCTACTTTGGAACATGTACATAAGCATCACAACCAAAAGATTTCATATGCTTAATAGAGGGTTTATTACCATTCCATACCTCTTGTGGATTTTTATCAATCAATGTTGATGTGGGTGACCGATTTACCAAGTAACATGTTGTCTCCAACGCTTCTTCCCAAAATTCTTGTCCTATCCCAGCACTACTTGGCATGATCCTTTCCTTTTTCATCAATGTCCTATTCATCCTCTCAGCAACTCCATTCTGTGGAGGTGTGTATCGAGTAGTCTTATGCCTTGCTATACTGCACTTCCTACAGAATTCCTTGAATCCATTCCCGCATAACTCTCCACCATTATTTGTCCTCGACACCTTTATTTTCTTTTCTGACTCATTTTCTACAAGAGCCCTAAATTCTTTAAACTTAGCAAATACTTCAGATTTATTTCGAAGGAAATAGATCCACGTGTTCCTTGAGAAATCATCTATAAATGAAACATAATGCATAGATTTTCCTAATGATGGAACATCAACAGGTCCAAACATGTCACTATGTATCAATTCTATAATTCAGTTTTCTCTTGTAGCACCAGATGCAAATATTACTCAATTTTTGTTTTCCATAAATGCAATGTTCACAGAAATCAAAATCTAGAGTGCAATCAGTCATACCTTCAACCATAACTTTACCTTATAATGATTGAAGTCCCTTTTCTCTGATATGCCCCAATATTTGATGCCATAACATTGTATTTTATGCAATTAGGGTTCTGTCATCTTTACATCCTTCCTCAAGTACAACAGAACTGTTACATTCATCAATGATGGTTCTTCCCAATAGTTTGCACATAATTACATACCAAAATCCCCTCATCAATACAATTGATCCTCGAACCATTTTGCAACCACCATCTCCACACACAGTCTTTACACTTGCAACATCCATCTTTCCAACATATATCAAGTTTCTTGCTAGATTTGGAATGTGTACCTTCCCAGGTAGAGTTCTAATCCTTCCATCCTTCAGTTTTAGCTTGCAGGCTCTACCACGTCCAATGATATTGGCTGGTGAATCATCTCCCAAGTACATATCTCCTCCGTTGTACTTTTCGTATTCATAGAACCACTCCCTATGAGGGGTCATATGACATGACGCACCTAAGTCAATCAACCATATATCACGTTCTAAACGATTACCTGTGAAATATAGGTACACATCCCCTCCTTCTTCTGAGGAGGTCTTCACCTCCATGGAAGGGGTATCCTCAGATCCATTTGATTTATAAACATTCTTAGATTTGCAATCCTTTTTATAGTGCCCAACTTTACCACATTTCTATCACTTCCTTATTCCTTTTCCTAGGGATTTAGATCTACCCTTACATTTAAATATCCCCACATATCCTTTATTTTTGTTTCTATCCCGGGGGAGACCTCTCACAAACAAGGCATCCATGCTATGATTATATATGGTTTTCTGCCTCATCTCTTATGATAGTAGCGATGATACTATTTCATCAAATTTTAAGGTTGCTTAGCTAATACCACCTATTGCAACAATTAGGTTGTCCCACGAATTTGGGAAAGAACACAATAATGTAATACATTTATCTTCTTCAGTCATTTTTATACCAATTGAGGTTATCTAACTTATCATAGTAATGTAGACATTCAGATGCTTTGTTACAGTGTCATTTTCATCCATTCTGAGATGAAACAATTTCTTTTGCAGAAAAAACTTGTTCATAAGGGATTTCGATTGATACAAACTCCCTAGTTTCCCTAAATTTTTACTACACTATCTTCGCCAGATACGTTCAACAACAAAGAATTTAATAAGCATAAATGTATTGTACTCTTTTCCTTCTATCTAATTTATCCCAATCATATTGTGATGTTGCAGTGGGTTTAGTACCCGAATCTACAACAATCCATTATTACCGATCTACAAGAAGATCCTCCATTTTGAGCGTCCATAGCTCAAAATTATGGCCATTAAATTTATTAATCTCAATTCTCGAACTACTCACCATTCTAAATCAATGCACAAATCAACACTACAAATTTCCCACTGAACCTAGGTTTACCACAGACCCAAGATCTATCAACCGCGTCGAAACCTCAACAACAAAGGCGTCCCCCTAATGCCAATAATAGAGCTCAAATACAACATGTAACTTTTAAACCTGTGTAGAGAATTAAAGCATACATATTGCTTAAGAAAAACAAAGATTACACCATAACATGCACAAATAAACACAAAAATTTACCTTGGAAACCCTTAACCGAGAAAACCAGCAAAACTTGGAGCCACGCCTCTTATTTTATCATCATCATTATGAATCCCTCACAATACAATATAGGTATTTCGTATACCCTAATCCGTGAAACCAAATTAGAAAAACATACCCCGATCCCTTAACCGAGAAAACCATCAAACCTTGGATCCACACCTCCTATTCTCTTATCAACATTATGAATCCCTCACAATACAATATAGGTATTTCCTATCCTCCAATACCCTAATCGATGACATGCACACCTCCCCTCCACACGAACATGCAAAGAATATAACATATACCCAACACCCCTTGTGAGTCTTATTCTGAATGAATTTATATATGATGTTGATGTGCATGGAGTTATCATGAAACATTGGTTTCTCAAAGAGTTTGACACAGCTATGATTATAACAGTAAATCATTGTGGTATCCAACTCTTGATCAAATAATATTGCAACCAACTAACAAATTCATATGGCCTCACAACTAGTAGTATTAGATGTCATATAATCTACCTCCATTAAACTGAGTGCCACAAAAGGATGCTTCTTGTTGAACTAGGATATCATCGTTGATCCCAAGCTAAAGTAGCACATGTATGTGTTCTTCTTGTTCGATGCATTACTTGCCCAATTTGACTATGTATACCCTACAACTTCACCTCACTAGATCCAATATATATCGATTCATTCTCCATTGTTCCCTTCAAGTATTTCAGAACCTGTTTTGGTTCTACCCAATGCTCCTTCCTTAGCTCCAACATGAACTCTCTCAAGGTGTTCACTACAAAAATTATATATGACATGGTGTTGACCAGATACATCAAGTAACATATGAGATACTTATACAACTTGGGATTCTAAATATCTTAAGATGAAGTTGTTACCTTCTTTAAATTATTTATCATAGGCACAACCATAGGTATCCAATACTCCATATGAAACCTATTCATAATCTAGATTGCATACTTACCCTACGAAAGGAAAATCGCCTCTAGTCTCTTCCAAACATCCAACCCCAATAAGTAATGCATCATGTCAATATACTTAATCTTTAACTCAGTATTCAATGACCATATCTTCCTTGCATCCTAAAATTAACCTCTTTGAACTTATAAGAAACAACTCATCTACATACAACATCAAAAAAGTTGATCAACCCCAACAATCTTAAAATATAAGCTAGGATATGCTTCACTTTTGGTGAATCCCTTACTTTATAGCTATCCATCAATATTGGAATACAATGCTCTTAGTGCCTGCTTTAGACCATACAAGGCCTTTTAAGACTCTAAACATCAGACTCTTTACAACTAATCTCAAATCCTTGAGATTTCTATATGTACACGTTTTCCTCAATTATCCAACTGAGGAACGCTTTCTTCACATCCATCTGATGTATCCTCCATCCCTTAATGGAAAATAAAAACATCAATTCTCTAATGGAAGTGTACTTAGTGACTATTGAGAAAGTATCCTCATAGTTCACTCTTTTTTTCTTAGAGAACCCTCTCACCACAAAGCTCACTTTGTACTTATCTATGTTGTTATATGTTGCATTCTTGACTCTTGTACATCCACCTGGAACTCACTATTGATTTACCCTCTAGTTTTGGCACTATGTCCCATATATCATTCTTCATGATGGAGGTGCACTCTTTCACCATAACATCCCTCCAAATTTGTTGGCATGTTGCCTCTTGAAAACTAGATAGCCCATAATCGCTAATCATGTGCATGCTCATCAATTCTATGTAGTTTGGAAGCTTCTTTGTAAAAAATTCCTTCCATAAATGTGATGCTAGGAGCCTCAACCTGCTCTTGAGAATCCGCAAATTTTTGGGTGAACCATCAAGTTCTCTTGACAAAATTTCTAACAATTTGTGTATCCTATTTTGTGCCTAAAGATCTACTCTAAACTGAAATTCAATGGTGACCTCAACTAAACCCTCGAAGCTTCTTGATCCTCATCCTTTGTCACATAATAGGCCCATGAGACTTCCTAGATGCAAATTATTCCTCAAACTTTACATCCCTACTTTCAACTGTATTTCTCTACGTTGGAAAAAAAAATACTTTGTAGGTCTTTGAAGTCTCATGTAACCAACAAACAAACCCTTCTCGTTGGAAAGCTACAACTTGGTTCTCTTCTATACTTGTATATGGATATAAACTGTACAACCAAAGATGTGGAAATGATTCATCTTTGGCTTCACACCAGTGAATGCCTCCTCTGATGTATCATCCTCCAAGAATCATGAGGAGACCTATCTTGGATGCATATTGCTATGTTGCATGCTTTTTTCCATAGAAACATTGACAAATCTTATTCATGAATCACGACCTTAGCAACCCTTATGATGGATCGATTCTTCTATGTTACAATCACGTTATTTGTGGGTTGTATAGAACAGTCAAATCCCTCTTGATTCTTGCATCCTTGTAGAAACTCTTGAACCCCTTGGAAGTATACTCACCCTCGTTGTTCGATTTCAAACTTTAATCTTATTTTTTATCTAGTTTTCGACTAAAGCTTTCAACTACTGAAACGTGCTAAAGACCTCATCCTTGTACTTTAGAAAGTAGATCCAAATTTTTTGAGAGAACTCATCAATGAAGGAAGCATAATACATTATTGATGTTTTTAACATCGGTCCACATGCATATGTATGCACTAGGTATAGAATTCCCTTAGACCTATGCTCATTTCTTGGGAAATCAAACTTGACATACTTTCCAAGCACGCACGCTTAGCATACTCCCCACTGGTCAATACTGAATTTTGGAAGACCTGTTACTATATCCTTGAGAATATGCAATGCACTATTATGCAAGTTCTCGATCCTCTTGTGCCACAATTCACACAAGTGCTCCATGTTATTAACTAGGGCTCTAATAGGTGCACCATGTAACTCGTATAAGTTTCCTCCCTTAACCATAATCACTTGAGTTGATTTTGGGCTATACTCCTTCTGTCTTATAATAACTTTTTGGTTCTTAAACTCTATTTTCAAATCCCTTATCTTCCATTGTTGAAACTAAAAGAAAATTCTTTCTAAGAATTGGAACAAAATATACATCCTCAAAGTTTGAAAAGTTACCTAATTGGAGTTGGAAAGGAATCGTACCAACCCTTACTACTAGAATTGGAACAAAATATACATCCTCAAAGTTTGATGTGTTGTTTGGAAATGCTCTCTCCATCCTCTATATATATGAGAGGTAAAGGAGGCAAAAAATATAACATAAGTTGGCATAAGCATTACAATCAAACATTTTGAATATTAGTAAGCCACACACAATTGAAATGCTCCACTCCTAGAGTACAAGTTTCAATATCCAATGACGATGATGCGCACAATAATGACCCGAGGTGATGTAGCTATGTAAGGAGAGTCCACATAATTACATCCTAAACATCCATATACTCCATCCATCCTCTAAATCCAAGTACTCTATTGGGGCATCTACACCCTACAAGCACATTGTCGAAGCCCTAGGCGTCCTCAAGCCATCTTTAACTCTCTAAACATGAAACCAAGAGAGCACTTCAAAAAGAGATAAAATGAATGTTTGATTTGTTGTTTGTAAATACTCTCTCCATCCTCTATATATATGATAGGTAAAGGAGGACGAAAATATAACATAAGTTGGAATAAGCATTACAATCAAACATTTTGAATATTAGTAAGCCACACACAAGTGAAACGCTCCACTCCTAGAGTACAAGTTTCAATATCCAATGACGATGATGCACACAATAATGACCCAAGGTGATGTTGTTATGTAAGGAGAGTCCACATCATTCCATCCTAAACATCTATATACTCCATCCATCCTCTAAATCCAAGTACTCTATTGGGGCATCTACACCCTACAACCACATTGTCAAAGCCCTAGGCATCCTCAAGCGATTTTTAACCCTCTAAACATGAAACCAAATTTCCACATGCTATCCAGGGCTTGTAGCACTCCATAGGGCACAACTCTACCAATATCCTGTAGAGCATTCTTCCACTAAGTGAATCCTATAAGTGGCCATCATGCAAGACGTCCACCATTTAGGAAAGAGATCACCAATGCCCCAATATAAGATAAGATAATTTTATTAATGTATAACGAATCACCACAAAAGTAAGTTAATGGGTAACATTCTACCATGTTCTACAATGTATCCTAAACAAGAAAAAGGTAGAGAGAGATAAGCAAAAATGAGAGTGAAAAAGAGAATATTATGGTAATTTTGTGATACATTTTGGTCCCAAACTTGGAATGGGGAGATATTGGTACCATTAGAAAGGTCCCGTCGAGGGATAAAACTTTGTGTTTCAAGCTTCACGAGATTCCTCACGTTTTGGCTGGGGTGTGAGTTTTTGTAAATATAGGCATAAGGAATCTTAAAAAGCATCTTTAAGAATATGCTTTTAAATATTATTTTCTAAAAGCATCTTTGAGAAGATGCTTTTAAAGATTCTTCTTGAAAAAAATCTTTGGAAATATCCTTTTTAAGATTCCTTATGCCCAGATTTATAAAAATGCATGTCCCAACCAAACCGTGAGGAATCTTGCGAATCTCAAAACACAAAATTTGTATCCGTCGACAAGATATTTCCAATCGTACCAAGAGATCCCTAATCTAAGTTTGGTATCAAATTTTTTTGCAAAAATACCGTAATATTCTATTTTTTCTCTCGTTTTTGCTTATATCTCTCTACCTATTTCTTATTTAGGATACATTTTGGGCTTGGTAATTCCTTATTGATGTTTGGTACCACAATGTCAATACAAAGTGGGATAACTAAGGAGGATCCTACAAAAATCAAGATGCAGAAATAAAAGTATCATTCTAATTTAAATACCATAAAACTAACACCAAAGATGGAGACCCAATCCACTAGAGAGATATAGAGGTAATGGAACTAGAATTCGTGAGGCAAACTGTGTATATTTGTAATGGCTCATTGGAACCATCTCTCCTAACATCTGATGCCTAATAGGGGAATCTAAAAATAGTACTCCATGAGGAGAAATATTTGGAGGATATATAAGGGTTAACACTTCACTACCTTGAGTGGGGGGCCTTCTGCTATGACCTATAAGAAATAATTTGGATACTAGCATGGGGAAAAGAATATCCATGTCACTAATGTCTAGTGGAATTTGAGGTGGTCCTCTACATCCTAATTGGTTTGGGGTCGAAAGTAGTGACAACATCCATTTGTCTCTTGACTCCCCAAGAATACAGAGCATAGGAAAAAATGAAGTAATTTGTTGAGTGGAGGTTGGTCTAGGATGTGCATGTCACTAGAGAACATGGGAGTGAAGTTATAAGGCCTCCTGCAAGTATAAGGAAATACATATCTAGTTGGAATACCTAAATAAATTGGTCATATTATGAAGATCCTTGAAAATAAGCCCCCTAAAAAGACAATGGAACCGCCCTCAAATCTTATAGTAAATAGGACAACAAAAGATGAAGTGTTCCTAGGTCTCAACTTCTCGAAGGTGACATGCCTGACAAATATCGTCTAATAAGTTAGTTTGGTGATCCGTCTCCACCATGAGATGATGAGAACCCACTTTAAACTAGCCTAAAGGATTACAAAGAGCATGTGCACAATGGAAGAATGTATATTGGGAATAAACTATAAGATCTCCCCTAATATACATGAAGTTTCCAATTTAAAAGGCCATATTTGGACATATCTCACCCCAAGAGTTGTTCCAAGTGACCTATACAAACTACCTATAGATTTCATATTAGGTGATTATATTTAACTCTTGCTTGTTTGTAGAAATATAGCCATGTGTTTCCAGGGAATAACTAAACGGAGGAAGTTAGTCCATCACAATACCAACAAACTCCAAAATATTTGAGAGCCCCACATACTAGCACTAAGTGTGGCATGAAATGTTAGTTGAGGAAATCGAATCTAATGAGGAGTATGACAAGTATGGGTACCAGTCCCACCCTTTCAATGATTCGATGAAGCTCCAAAAGTGGTGTAAGAGTGAGACAAGGTTGAACATAGTGTCAATCCAAAAGTGTCGAGAATCGAACTCCGCAAGTACGGTGGGTGGAGGTACTATTTTTTTCGTATTATGATGCAACAAAAGAGGAAAATATACACTCTAAGCTAAATACCAATTAGATTCTAGTAGAAAAGACCCCCAAACCTCTTGGACGAGAGTGTCCATGAGAGACATATTGGATGATATGTCCTAAAAATTGCGATAGAAACACGATCTGTATAGAAGGGCTAAGGATCTATATACCTTGTTGACTCGGGGTTAATAAGCATTCCACAAATTGAAATGAGATCCTGCGAATTGTACCCCCAAATAGGTATACGTGCTCCCTTTTAAAAAATCAATGAAGATCTGAGAGGATAGTCTTTAATATATTAAATGTCATGAACTTCTTTTTACCTAAGTTTACCATAAACTGATGAATATTGCATAAAAAATGAAGGCATATAGCTATCTCTGTAACCCCTCCATATAAGATACCAAGTGGATCACATCATCAACAAAGAGCAAGATAGAGATCAAGACCTGTTGGAGAAATAAACCATCTTTGTACTGAACATGCTCCTATCAAAAGGACTCTGGCTCATTGATGTTAAACTCAAATGGAGTAGAGGATATGAGACATCCCTGCTTGACCCCTATAGTACTCTTGATAAAATATAATACCCTGTGTGACATGAAAAGATGACCAAGAATTGAGCCATATAATCACATGATGGTGATCAGAAGGGTCTCAAAAATGCCAATTTCTATGAGCCTCTAGAACAATACCTCTCCGAGGATGGATTTGTACACTTTTTGAAAGTCTACAAAGAAACAATAAACATTTGAAGAGTGATGGCATGCCTCCTTTATTATGGCTCGAAGCATGGGAATATGGTCAATGGTTTGTTGTGCTGGTCCAAATCTAGCATGCCCTCCAGCTCTAAGATGTGTTCACTCGAGATTTATAGAAAGTTGCATGTGGAGGACTAAAGCATAGATTTTTGAGAGAAAGTGTGGCCAACCATGGTCATTTTTTAGTTGTTGGGGTTTGCAGTAGGGATTAATTTGTAGATTTGGTGAATAATATGATGTGACCAAAGTTTTGGAAACCCTAAATTGACCACATGGTTAAACAAATCGTCCATGTGACAATCTAGTGTGTGGAGGACATGTTTGAAGATTTCAACTTTGAACCCATCCTCATTCGTTGCTTTGATGGAACTCATTACCTAGATTTCCTCTTGGATTTCATGGGAAGTAAATAAGTAGAAAGAAGGGGTGGGTAAGGGAAATTGGATAAGGGGATTTACCAAGGAATCATAGAGGGAGGTGTAGGAGAACATGGATTAATTTGGATCAAGATCGAGTGAGAGATGGGAGTAGATTCCTCCATCGCATAGAGAAAGCGATATAGGACTACTATTTGGGTATGTTGTTTTAGTGATTAGAGATGACATTTGAGGCTATTGATGTGACTTGTTCATGCCACCTGACTACCAAAGAAATTTCTTTAGGACTGTTTTTGGGATGAGGTGTACATAGAAAAGCCTAATTTCGCTCAAATATGAGGAATGGATTTTTTCATCACTATTTATGTTTCCATGATGGATATTAGGTGTTGTTAGGGGGTTGATACATATATGGGATTAGCTTAGATGACCTCAACAGTGTTGTTTTATCCTTATAATCATACTATATTAATAATTAGTCATATTACTGCTAACTTAAGGGCTGAATGTGTCCACAAAATACCCATAAATTGTCCAGACCTGCCCAAAAATGTTCCTTCTGTCCAAATTTGTGCCCATAATTTATTTTAAGGTGATTTTCATGGGTTCTTACTATTGCAAAGGGACACAACAATCACAAGTTTTATCCATAAAATATTTCTTAAATTGTTTGAAGACAAAACAGGCCCATAATTGTCATCAAATAAGAAGAACATTGCTACTTTAAGTCTTAGACACACCTTTAATGTCTAAATTTCTATAGAGAATGCACATATATGTCCTAAAAGTTTTCAAGGTGATGGAAATTGTCCCAACCATGCCCATAAATCCTATGATGTTGCATTAGATAATGATTTATAAAAATTGTGATGTTTAACCATGTGTGTAATTCCTTATCTTCACAATAACCTAAATAACAAAACACTCATATCCAAGGAAAGGGTTTCTAGTGTTCTCAAGATGGATTTTGGAAATCCTAACCTTGCCATAACCTACATCGCAATTATACCACATTAAATGGCTCCCGGTGTTATCAAGATAGAATTTAAATTGGTTTTTTTACAAAATTAGATTGACATCGAAAGAATTGTTACTACTTAAAATTCAGGTACCACAACTTTTACCCAAAGAAATAATATGACATGGAACACAGGAAAATTGAACGACCAACTTCAATACAACATGTTTAGACTAATGTGCAACCACAAAAGCATTTCATTTTGAAGAACTCAAGTTAAACAACCTTTAGATTAAGATTTTCATTTCCCGAGCTACATGAAAGTATTACTGAATAATCTATGCATCCCCTTTACATGGTACCACATGGATACAATGGGAACCTGTAGAACTTCCATCACCTCTCCATTGTATACTAAAAATATACCTACAGATGGATCCTGCACAACTTCCATCCTCTATATGCCAAAAACAACCCTACAAATTAACAACATTAACAACAAAAATGTGGCAGCATGCACATAAGCTAAACACAAGGATTAGAGTGGGAAAAACCCTTAAAGGAGTACTAGAATGGACACCTAAATTAGAATGGAGAAAACACCCTAGTTGAAGCACCCATATTAGAGTGAAGAAAACCCAAATGGGGTAAAAAAAACATTATGATATGTAGAGCTTCCAAAACCATAAAAAAAGTTATTATACAGATGTGTCAAAAACCATAAAAAAAAGCATTCTATTATGTATATTTTTCAAAAATCATACAAAAATGGTATTTATCTATATCGTGAGACTAAATGTACCATTGTTGAATCAAAGGGAATGTAAGAATATATAGTCACTGTAACTCCCTTATGCCACACATCCACTTCTCCTCATAACAAGTAGGTGTTATGTGTCAATCACAATGCTTACAAAACATTTTTCTTGTTACTAAGTTGGATAAGGTTTGTGGTAGGTTGCACTTATAAAATTGCTATTGTAGCTTTCCTAATGTCTCATAATTCTTATATAGGAATTGTATTTAATTTATTAGATGTTAACTTGCTAAATCATGGTCTCATATTCAAATTGCATTGAGTTTATTAAGTTTCTAATATGATGCGGCCGGTGAGAAAATAATGTGCTTTTATTGCATTTTATTATATGTTTCTGATTGATTTATGCAATACAATAGTTGAACTTTCATCATAATATATATTTTTGTGGATATATATACTCATCTTATGATTTTTTATGTAGGCACTCAATGTTATGGAGGCAAGAGAACAAGTGTTGGGCACCATTTTGACCTCTTTTTGCCACCTAGATATCCTCCATTTTCTTTCATAAAACCTTCATACTGATTTGTAAAGCTTTAAAGTTCACCCATAAACTTTGGTTAAGAGGTATAAATGTCATTGCTTTTTAATAAATTGAGTTTTGATATTTTTAAAGCATTTAAACTAAGATTTTTATTCAGATTACAGGATGTCCTAACTTCCCGTAATGTCTCCAAGATTGAGCATTTGCAGGCCAGCTAGGCATGAACTGGAAGATGGAGAAAAGATCCTTAGTGTCCAAGGATGGATGAAATTCCAACGGATAGATGATGTGGCTCTCACAGGTGTCAAGTCAACCACAGTCAAAGGCGACCACCTGTGCTACCACTCAGCACAAAAGAAGGGCAGTTTCGATTTTGTTGAGTCTCACGGATCTGATAGAGGATCTCGATGGCTATGTTCATTAATTAGCTTCTAGGATTATAGCATTTCTAGTTTTCTTTCAAATTTGTATAAGTACTTCACAAAACAATGAAGAAAATCATCACGATTTGGGAGAAACGTATATTGTTTCTGAACTGCGTGGTTTTCTTACTGTGTAATCGATTTTATGGTGAATACATTTAAAGTTAAAGTTCTGTAATTCTTCAACTGTGTGTGTGGAACGAGGCATTGGAGGGCCCCCATTGTTGAGTCTGCACACCCAATTATTGCCAGTGAATGCGATTGGATTGTTGCAACGATTTAGGATTGATGCAAACGATTTAAATCGTGCCAGTGGTATGTTTTAATTTCTGTAGGATTCAATTTTGTTATTTCAAAATGAGTTAAACTAGTTTCCAATTAGTTTTATAAAATGCCCTGTTATCTCATTGGTTGAATATTGAAGGAATAGCTTAGACTACGATCCCATATGTTGCACATCACTTGCATTTTTATGAGCTCTGTCATTTTATTGGTTAGATACTGAAGGGATGGTTTAGACCACGATTTTATTATGCTGTACATCACTACTTGTTTAATGATGAAGTGTTTAGAACAAATATACATCATGAATGCTTTCTTGTAAGGGAAATTGATGATTGGTTGTTTTATTCAGTGCTGGGATATTAGGCAGAGCCTTGTAGTCTATATCTTAGGGTTAAGGTTGATTTGTAATTGTTTTTATTATCTCAGTGTTTTCACACAATTTTCTTTTATATATAAACTGCTGTGTAATTAAAAAAACAAATGAAGCTGTTCCTGTAAAGGGATTTTTGTATTTTCAAGACACAGTATTTTTAATCTGCCAGTAGGTTTATTTCACAGATAACTAGATTACCAAAACAAGTCTAGCTTTGAGTCCTGATACTTGGATATGCCTCTAAGTTTACCAACCCGGATTGATATTAATTTAAGGTTTGATTTTCATCAGTAGATCAGAGCCCAACATTTAGGCGCCGTTGTCGGGGAGGCATTGTAGAAGCAGGCTTAGGAACTTTAGTTCTCTGATAATAAAACAAAAATTCAACAAAAACACAGAGTAGATTTAGTTTTATGTCAAGACAAAGAGACAAGAAAGGAAGATTTATTAAAAACCCCCCAAAAACAGAAGTAACAGGACCTTCTTTTCCAAAAGGATTCATCTCAACAGTGGGTACTTCTAAAATGGCTGAGGAAGAAACATCAAAAGGGCCAACTGCAGAACAGAGAAGGGAATATGAGAGGATGCTGGAAATAGAAAACAAACGAAGACAAGAGAGAAGAGAAGAAGAGAGGCGACATGAAAGAGAAGAAGAGAGGAGACATGAAAGGGAAGGAGAAAGGAGACAAGAAAGGGATGAAAGAACTGAAGGAGATCAGGAAGCCACCTTTAAATTTCCCATTTTGGACACTAGCATTATCCTAGGGGAAGAGGTAAAAATGAAGAATATCCCACCATCTGTCTTACCAAACTTCTATGGCCTGACCTCTTAATATCCTGACTCTTTCCTATTCAAGTTTGATATCTTGTGTCGAACTTATGGATACCCTGATGACACCCATAAGCGTCGTCTTTTCCCTGCTACCCTTCAAGCAACTGCCTTGAAATGGTTCATGGGCTTAGGAGAGCATTCTATTACTAGCTGGGATGAGATGAGGAAGATCTTTCTTTGAAAATATCAGGCATACTGCAGATCAAAGGATCTAAAAGATGACATTTTTGGAATGACTCAACAAGAAGATGAGAGCTTGGAGGAGTATTTGGAAAGATTTTCATATAACCTACAGAAATCTAAATACAATTCTTTGACACCAGAGATGATTAGAATAATATTTCTGAAAGGAATAAGAGAAGAGTATTTAGATATTTTAAATGTTATGGGCAAATGTGACATTTCTTACCTTCCTTTTGATGAGATACAAGATTTATGTCAGAAATATTCAAGAGGGAAGGCTAGGACTGGAAAAAGGGACATTACTACCAAAGTAACTAGATCTGCAAACAGTGGCATCTCTAGAGCTAAGCTTGGAAATCTGCTAGAAGATTTAAAAACTGATTTATTGAGTACCTTGGGCACACAAGTCGAAGTAGCAAAAACTAAGAAGAGACAAGAACAACAGGACCAGCAAGATCAAGCTTTGTCTATCTTTTGTCCTAAGTGTAGAAAGAAACACCCCCTAAAAGAATGTCCTTTAAATGTTGTTGAAATTTGTGGCTTATGTACTTTTAATCATAAAACTGATGACTGCCCCAGATTGAAAGAATTGCAGGCAACTCAAATGGAGGAGAATCAAAGCATGGAGTCTCTCTACTTTATGGGATAACGAAGACCTTGGAAGCCACAATTCTCAGGTATGTCTCAAGACCCTATGCAGCAATTTCATACAAATTATCAAACTCCTATTCAGAATTCATGGAGTGCACCCATGCCCTGGAAAACTTGGTCTCCTCCATTAGCCCAATCTGCTCCAAATTGGAGAGGTTATGCCCATGGTAACCAGACATATCAGCAGGCCTATTTGCATCCCTATCAACAACCTTCAGCCTATCCCCAATACCAGCAGCATCAAGTCCAATCCCCATCTTTCCAAGTCCCATCTTTCCAACAACCCAATATGGTTCCTCAGTTGGGTTCACCACCTCAACAGCTTCAATTTCCATCCAATCAACCTCCACCTCGGCCCACACAATTACCAGCAAAGGCAATTCCAAATCCAAACAATAAAACAGACAGACCCATGTATAATGTTGATGATGGAATGGCACTCCCTTACTCAATTCTCCCACTGCAAAATATCAATTTAAGATCTGGGAAAACCTTACAAAAAGAATCTCCTGTTATCGTAGAAGAACAAAAAGAAAATGAGAAAACTCCAAAAAAATTAAATACAGAAAAATCTCAGTCAGAAAATCATAATAAAAAAGGAAAAACATTAGTATCTTATACACCTCCTTTTCCCGAAAGGTTGGTTAAAGAAAAACCTTCAATTTGTTAGAATAATCAACCCATAGTATTACCCACTTAGACATTAATTCATTTATTTTTGTCTTATTTTCCTAGTTCATGAGTCCCACCTTGTGCAAGTTGTTAATTGCCTATCCATAGAGGTCAAACTTGCAATCTTTGACTCATGTAGCGCTTGGGAAATCCTTAGGAATCAAATCTGCTTTATTCCTGGCCTCCTAGGTTCCCTTCTGCTTTTTCTGCTTTATTGCCTGCTTTTTCAGTGTTTTAAGGCACATAGGAAAGCAAGACTAGGTGAGGTGAACTAGTTTTTTGTCCTCTTCATCCTCCACTCTTTTCTCCATGAAAAAGTATGTATGAGCTGCCATTCCACTACTCTTTAGCTTTCCCATGCACCCTTGCCAATTCATGAGCTCCATGATAGATTTGGGATCAGCTTTTTACACCTATGGGGGATTTGCCTATTTTGAGTAAGCCTGCTTTATGCTAGTTTTTGATGCCTCCTTATGCATTCGACCTCTTGATGTATTCTATATATTCAGCAACCTATGTTATTACAGGGTTGGCTATTGTACACTCAGTTAATATAATTTTGTGTTACAGCTCCATATTCAGTCTCCATTGTTAGCAATTTTGCATGATCAATTGATAATTGTTGTGGGTAAAATTAATCTACTGCTGGCCTGAATTTATACATGGTATCAGAGCCATTGTAGGTTGTTACTCTCCTTCAAAAATTGTTTTGCAGGTTTGACATCAAGACTAGGAGCCTTCTACTGACAGTCGGGACAGATTTTCTAAAGCTATGGATTCACAGAAAACTATCTTGACTCCCTTCAACTATTTTGAATGGAAAGCAGAGATGGAGATCTTTTTGAGAGAAAAATGCCTCTACAGGGTGACTATGGCAATAGAAGCAGAGCCCAATGCAGCTGCAGAGAAGATCAAATGGCACAATCGGAGAGATGAGGCCTATGGCCTCCTATGTCTCAGTATTTCCCGAGACCTCCTTTTCCATCTCGATGGATTAACTTCACCGGATCAAGTATGGGAGAAGCTTTCTGATATTTTTGGAAAGAAAGATGAGATGAGGGGACATCAGATCGAAAATGAGCTGATTTCTCTGAGTCCCAGTAGCTTTGAATCCCTGCAGCTATATTTCTCCAAGTTCAAAGCACTAGTTTTGCAGCTGAAGCAGTGTGGTATCGAAAAGAAAGATGATCAGCTCATATTGGCCATCCTCTTGAAGCTAGGACCTGACTACTCAATATTTTTTTCTACCTTCTATGCCACAAAACTCACAGCTCGAACCTGGAAGATGCCTAGCCTTGCAGATTTCATGGAATCTCTCACACAAGAACAAGACAAGCCGATGATGATGGGCACCATCAAACCTTCCAAAGATTAAGCTTTGATTGCTGGAGATTCAAGGGTGGATTCAAAAAGCAAAAAGAAAGCTAAAAATCCACCTGAGCAAAGAAGAGACAAGAAGCAGTCTCCAGAGGATCAACAAGGTCCCAAGAAAAATACCCAGAAGAAGAAAAACAAAGGTGAAATGAACAAGTGCTCATACTGTTCGAAGGGAAATCACACTGAAAGCTCTTGTATGAAAAAACATATTGATATGATGACCAATCTCCTGGAGAATAATGGCATCTCCCTTCCAGAAAGCTCAAAGAAGAGAGAAGGAGGATCAAGTTCAGATGACAGAGAGAGAGTTCATGCTCTAGTTGCTGGCACATCAAGCTCACCCAGTTTTATCATAGATTCTAGAGCTTCAAGACACATGGTTTCGACTAAGGAGGCCTTCTCCTCACTGGATATGTCGAAAGGACCATCTATTGTACCGGGAGATGACTCTCTCACTGAAAGTAAAGGCAAAGGAAGGATAGATCTTGATCATGGTAAGTTCAGCAATGTAGTGTATGTCCCTGGTCTCACCTCCAACCTCCTGTCAGTGTACCAGATGACCCACACTGGGTCTCCTAAGAAGGTCATATTCTCCCCCGATGAAGTTGAGAT